>ML329812.1:0-49458 GCA_005239505.1 Nicotiana paniculata
GAGCCCTCGGCTCAGAACAAGGTAAACACAATAGGGAATCTCCCGGGATACCATCCCGTAGTTATAAATGATTATGTAGTACATGGGGATATCCCGGAATACGTCCGTAGTCCCAAAAGTAAATATGCAGTGCTGAGGGATCTCCCAGAATACCCCCGTAGTCCCAAAAGTAAATATGCAGTGCTGGGGGATCTCCCGGAATACGTCTGTAGTCCCAAAACTAAATATGCAAGACAAGGGGATCTTCCGGAATACGTCCGTAGTCCCAAAGTAAATATGCAGCGCAAGATAAAATGACAGGTATGGCATCGAGTTATACAGTTTAGACTAAGCACATATAAGGGGAACTAGGGATCACACTAAGTATGTCGCACAGAATGTCAAATAGGCAATTAAAACACGTAAGCATGCTTTCCTAATCTAAACTAAGCCATTAAACATAATAGTGCAGTTTAATAAGGGAAAACCAATTAATGACTTAGAAAGGAAAAACGGGATTTTTGCAACAATAGCCCGTGTACATACTTGTCACCTCACGTACACGACGCTCACACATCAAATAACACCAAACATCCTAAGGGAAAGTTCCCCAACACAAGGTTAGGCAAGCCACTTACCTCGAACTGCTCAAATCAACCCGATATCACGCTCTTACCACGAGTATCCAACTCCGAATGGCCCAAATATAATAAAATCAATTGCATAATGTAAATAATACTACAAGTAACTACTTTAGCTAATGGATTCGAAGCTAAGGAATGAAAATAGGAAAAATGCCCAAAAAGTCTCCTCGGCCCACGTCTTGAAATCGGGTAAAAATCACAAATTATGAATATCCATTCACTCACGAGTTCACTCAAACAAAAATCATCCAAATCCGACGTCTAATTCCCATTCAAACCTCAGATTTTCAATTGGGGAACCTTTTCCCCCATTTCCAAACTTCTACCCTCAAATTCCTCAATTAGACGAGGAACACAACAATAGATTATTGTAGTATGATCAAAATATAGTTAGAATTAGTTACCCAATAGTTCTCCCTCAAAATCCCTCGAGAAATCGTCTCCCACAGAGCTCTAAATAAAATTTTGTGTTATGAAATTTCAAACCCTCGAAATCCTCTTTTCTACCCAGCGATATCCGCATCTGCGCTCATGGGGCCGCATCAGCAGTCCCGCACCTACGGAAAAATCATCGCAGGTGCGAAGGTCACTTATCCGGGTTGGGGCCGCATCTGCAATTCCGCACCTGCGGTCCCCATCCGCACCTGCGGCCCTTGCTATGTAGGTCCATTTCGCTTCTGCGGCACCGCACCTGTGGTCCAATATCCGCAGGTGCGAAAACAACAGGTGCAACAACTTCAGCAACATGCCTAAGTCCCAAACTAATCCGTTAGGCATCTGAAACTTCAGCAACATGCCTAAGTACCAACCATTCCTAAAACATCATTCAAACTTAGTCGAGCCTTCAAACAACATGGAATAACATCAAAAACATGAATCAAGCATAAATTCAAGCCTAAGAACTTAGGATTTACCAAATTCTACAGACGACGCCGACGCATCAAACCTAGTCTAAAAAAAATGACCTCAAATTTTACGCACAGGTCACAAATGACACTACGAACCTAAGCCACTTCCGGAATTCCATTTCAAGCTCGATATAAAAATTTTCACTACCGGCCGAAATCGCCGAAAAATCCAATTTTCGTCAATTCAAGACTAAATCCACTACAGACCTCCAAAACACATTTCGAACGCACTCCTAAGCCCAAATCACTCAACGGAGCTAACAAAGTCGACAAAATTCCATTCCGGATCCGTCTTCACACAGTTCCTACTACGGTCCAAATTCTGAGGCTTAAACTCACATCTAGGGACTAAGTGTCCCAAAACTCTCCAAATTCCACAACCAAACACTCCGGGAAATCCCAAAAGCAGAAACAAATATAGGGAAAGAAGTTATTAGGGGATCGGGTTCTAACTCTCAAAATGACCGGCCGAGTCTTTACATTCTCCCCTTCTTAAAATAATTGTTCGTCCTCAAACGCGTATAAAGACATACCTGAAGCTGTGAAAAGATGAGGGTAACGGCTACGCATATCCTGCTCGGTATCCCAAGTCGCCTCCTCGACCGGCTGACCCCTCCACTGAAGCAATATTCTTTGACCTGAGCTTTCTGACCTGCCTGTCCAAAATGGCTATTGGCTCCTCAACATAAGATAGATCCTTGTCCAACTGGACTGAGCTGAAATCCAATACATGAGTTGGATCACCGTGATGCTTCCGGAGCATAGAAACGTGGAATACCGGATGAACTCCTGCTGGGCTGGGAGGAAAGGCAAGCTCATAAGCAACCTCCCCAACACGCCGCAATATCTCAAAAGGACCAACAAACCTCGGGTTCAGCTTGCCCTTCCTCCCGAATCTCATGACGCCCTTCATAGGCGATACCCGAAGCAAGATTTGCTCTCCATCCATAAATGCCAAATCAAAAACCTTAAGGTCCGCATAACTCTTCTGTCTGACTGGGCTGTATGAAGTCTATCCTGAATCACCTTCACCTTATCCAAGGCATCCTGGACTAAATGTGTACCCAACAGCCGGGCCTCTCTGGCTCAAACCATACCACTAGGGACCGGCACCACCTACCATACAAAGTTTATACGGTGCCATTTGAATGCTGGACTGGTAACTGTTATTGTAAGCAACCTCTGCAAGTGGAAAGTATTGGTCCCATGACCCTCCGAACTCCACCACACAGGCGCGGAGCATATCCTCAAGAATCTGAATCGTGCGCTCGGACTGCCCGTCCGTTTGAGGATGAAAGGTTGTGCTCACCTCCACCCTAGTACCCAACTCCTGCTGTACGGTTCTCCAGAACCGTGATGTGAACTATGTACCTCTATCTGAAATGATGGATATTGGAATACTGTGAAGGAGGGCGATCTCTCTAATAAAAAATCTCAGCCAATCTCTCTAAAGAATAAGTGGTCAACATTGGAATAAAATGAACTGACTTGGTCAGCCGATTCACGATCACCCAAATAGCATCGAACTTTCTCAAAGTCCGTGGAAGTCCGACTACAAAGTCCATGGTGATACGCTCCCACTTCCACTCTGGGATCTCTAACCTCTGAAGCAATCCACCCGGTCTCTGATGCTCATATTTAATCTGTTGACAGTTGAGATACTTGGCCACAAACCCAACTATATCCTTCTTCATCCTCCTCCACAAATAGTGTTGTCTCAAATCCTGGTACATCTTCGCGGCGCCCAGATGAATGGAGTACCGCGAGATGTGGGCCTCATCAAGAATCAACTCCCGAAGCCCATATACATTGGGCACACAGATCCGGCCCTGCATTCTCATCACACCATCATCACAAATAGCCACATCTCTAGCATCACCTCGCCAGACCCTGTCCTAAAGAACCAGAAGGTGGGGATCATCATACTGGCTCTCTCTGATACGGTCATAAAGAGAAGACCGAGCAACCACACGCTAATACCCAGCTAGGATCTGAAATATCCAATCACACGAACTGACTGGCTAAGGGTTGGACATCTAAGGCTAAGGGCCTCTCAGCTGCCAAAAGATATGCCAAACTCCTCAAACTCTCCGTCCGGTGACTCAAGGCATCGGCCACTACATTGGCCTTCCCCAGGTGGTACAATGTAGTGATATCATAGTCCTTAAGTAGCTCCAACCACCTCCGTTGATGAAAATTAAGGTCCTTCTGCCTGAAAAAGTACTGCAAACTCTGGTGATCAATGTAGATCTTACAAGGAACACCGTACAAATAATGACACCAGATCTTCAAGGCGTGAACAATAGCTGCTAACTCGAGATCATGGACATGATAATTCTTCTCATGCACCTTCAACTGTCTAGACGCGTAGGCAATCACCCTACCATCCTGCATCAATACCGCTCCAAGGCCAATCCTCGAGGCATCACAATAGACAGTGTAGGACCCCGAACCTGTAGGCAATACTAATACTGGGGCTGTAGTCAAAGCTGTCTTGAGCTTCTGAAAGCTCTCCTCACACTCCTCAGTCCACCTGAACGAAGTACCCTTCTGGGTCATCCTGATCATAGGTGCTGCAATAGATGAAAATCCCTCTACAAAGCGACGGTAGTACCCTGCCAAACCAAGGAAACTGCGAATCTCCGTAGCTGATGACGGTCTAGGCCAACTCTGCACTGCCTCCACCTTCTTCGGATCTACCTTGATCCCATCACAAGACACTACGTAGCCCAAGAATGACACTGAATCAAGCTAGAATTCGCACTTAGAAAATTTTGCATACAGTCTCTTCTCCCTCAAAGTCTAAAGCACTGCCCTCAGGTGTTGCTCATGATCTTCCCGATATCGGGAATATACCAGGATGTCGTCAATGTACACAATGATGAAGGAATCAAGATAAGGCCGAAACACACTGTGCATCAAATGCATAAAGGCTGCTGGGGCATTTGTCAGCTCAAATGGCATGATAAGAAACTCATAATGACCATATCTGGTCCTGAAAGAAGTTTCGGGATATCCGGCTCCCGAATCTTCAACTGATGATAGTCAGAGCGCAAGTCAATATTGGAAAACACCCTGGCACCCTGTAACTGATCAAGTAAATCATCGATGGGAGGCAAATGATACATGTTCTTCATTGTAACTTTGTTCAACTGCCGATAATCAATACACATATGCATAGAACCATCTTTTTTCTTCACAAATAAGACCGGAGCACCCCAAGGTGATACACTGGTCCTGATGAAAACCTTATCAAGCAACTCCTACAACTTCTTCTTCAATTACTTCAACTCAGGAGAAGCCATACGGTAAGGAGGAATAGATATGAGCTGAGTGCCCGGCAACAAATCAATGCAAAAATCAATATCTCTCTCGGGCGGCATGCCCAGAAGATCAGCTGGAAACACATTAGGGAAGTCCCCCACTACAGGAACTGCCTCAACTGTAGGGGTGTCAATACTGACATCTCTCACATAGGCCAAATACGCATCACACCCCTTCTCAACCATCCGCTGAGCCTTAAGAAATGAAATGACCCTGCAGGGAGTGTACTCTAAGGTACCTCTCCACTCTTATCTCGGTAGACCTGGCATAGCCAGCGTCACGGTCTTGGCGTGACAATCAAGAATAGCATAATGGGGCGAAAACCAGTCCATGCCCAAGATAACATCAAAATCTACCATACTGAGTAATTACAAATCGGCTCTGATATCAAAACCACTAAGAGCAATCAAACACGACCGATATACACGTTCCACAATAAGAGAATCTCCCACAGGAGTAGATACATAAATAGGGGAACTTACAGAATCACGAGATATCCCCAAATGTGGGAAAAAATAAGAAGACACATATAAATACGTAGAGCCTGGGTCAAATACTACTGATGCATCCCTATGACAGACATGGACGATACCTGTGATGACAGAATCTGAAGCAACGACCTCTGAACGGACTGGAAGGGCATAGTACCTAGCCTGGCCTCCTCTTCTAGGGCGACCGTGACCTCCCCGATCTCCACCTCGAGCTGCCTGAAAAGGTGGAGTGGTAGTTGGGGCTGCAAAAATGGCCGGAGGACCCGATGGAGCACGTGGAGGCTGATAAGTCTGTGGAGGTGCACCCCTCCTGTCTATGGGGCAATCTCTAACCATGTGACGAGTGTCACCACACTCAAAACAACCCCTCGGAGGACGCGAAGGCTGAAACTGACTCAGACTTGGCCTGCTGGACCTGCCGGTAATAACACCTCGAACTGGAGGCATACTGGCGGCGCATAATAGGGCTCCTGAGGCCTGGGAGGAGCCGGAACACCGCTGGCTGCTGGAAGAGCTGAATGGACAGGGCGGCTCACAAAACCCCTACCATAGCGTGTTGTTGGTGCACGAGCTCCTGAATAATGACCAGTCTCCCGAGACCTCTTGGCCTCTCTCTCCTCTCTATCCCAGGAAAACATGCCCTCCACCCTCCTGGAAATACTCACTGCCTTCTGATAAGTGATATCCATCTCCAACTCCCTAGCCATACTGGTCCTAATACTTGGGTGGAGTCCCTCAATGAAACAATTAACCCTCTCTCTGACTGTGACAACCAAGGTCGATGCATGTCGAGCTAACTCACTGAAACGGACTGCATACTCCGACACAGTAATAGCACCCTGGGGAAACTGCTCCAACTCTGCGTGCCAAGCATCACTGAGGCTCTTAGGGACATACTCGCGCAAGAACATCTCTGAAAACTGAGTCCAAGTGAGAGAGGCTTCCTCGTTCGGACTACTCAGATCATAGGGACGCCACCATTGATATGTCGCTCCCTTCAGCTGGAAAGAGGTGAAAGAAACCCCACTCGTCTCCACAATGCCCATAGTGTGTAGAATACGATGACACTCCTCAAGAAAACCCAGAGCATCATCTGAATCTAGTCCACTGAAAGTAGGTGGGTGGCACTTTTTGTACCTCTCAAGTCTGAGCTGCTCTACCTCAGAAGCAGCTACCCTGGTCTCATGCTGAACCGGAGACACTGGGGCATAGGAATAAACTCTAGGGCCTGGTCAACCTGGACCCTCTGCTCTAAAGTGTGGGTTGCGGGAGTCACTGCCCCTCCCCCGACCTGATATGTAGCGGGAGCTATCGGAAGTAGTCGAGCCTGAGCTAGAGTGCTGAACATGCTCATGAACTGAGCTAAAGTCTCCTGGAGGGCTGGAGCAGAAATAGGAGTCTCTAGTGCTGGGCCTCCAGTTGGAGCTGCCGGGGGCTCCTCTGTCGCAGCTCTAGCAAGTGCTCGGGCTGCACCGCGTGGGCTGCCGGGGGCTCCTCTGTCGCAGCTCACCTGAGCCCCCTGGGACCTCAACCAAACATACTAACCATTCCTAAAACATCATTCAAACTTAGTCGAGCCTTCAAACCACAGAAAATAATATCAAAAATATGAATTAAGCACGGATTCAAGCCTAAGAACTTAGGATTTACCAAATTCCGCAAACGACGCCGAAACGCATCAAACCTAGTCCGAATGACCTCAAATTTTACGCACATCCTACAACAACTTCCAGAATTCCATTCCGAGCTCGATGTCAAAATTTTCACTACAGGTCGAAATCGCCAAAAATCCAACTTTCGCCGATTCAAGCCTAAATCCACTATAGACCTCCAAAACACATTCCAAACGTGCTCGTAAGCCCAAAATCACTCAACGGAGCTAACGGAGTCGACGAAATTCTATTCCGGATCCATCTTCACACAGTTCCGATTACGGTCCAAATTATAAGGCTTAAACTCACATCTAGGGACTAAGTATCCCAAAACTCTCCAAATTCCACAACCAAACACTCCAAAAAATCCCAAAAGAAGAAACAAATATAGGGAAAATAATTATTAAGGGATCGAGACTCTAACTCTCAAAATGATCGGCTGGGCCGTTACAACTTGTTTGTCCTAACTGGACTACTTGAATTGATGTCCAACCATCCTCGTCATCTGAAGAATCATCTCCTTCCTCCATTGGTTTCTTCCCTTTTTCTTCTACAAGTCTAGGCTTTTTTATTGCTCTTGTTTCTGAATTAGGCTCCCTAATTCTTGGACCTTCAAATGCTGGTGTAAATATGGGAGAGGATATACAAAAAACAGCAGTTAGATCTGGTAAATTAGAGAAGGTTTCGCTGCTATGATCAGATACAACAGGGACAGTAGGTGGTGGTGGATTTTCTCTATTCGCAGGAGAGAGGGTGGTTGCGAGTTTTCTATGCCCACCATAGCTTCCAAATCTGCAAGTGAGTAACATCTTGGTTTCGGGCAAGTAGAAGGATCTACGAATTCAAATGGAGGAAAAGTTGTTGGCTCATTGTAATTCCATTGGTAAGCCATTCTTTGCGTAAAATTTGCTAGAGCCCAAGTCATGGTTGTACTATATATCATCTCCTGCATTATCAGATTCTCCAATCTATACAATTTCTTCATCAACCTATCCACTACTCCATCAATTTTAGCATTCACTTCTTCCCTTATTTTTGAAAAATTTTCCTCCATGGAAATAAACTTTTCAGCCAATAATTCCCTAATTTCCCTTATTCCACCTGGAAAAATAGGAGGTTGTCTCCTGTTTCTCAAAATAGCTCTTCTTCTCCTTGTTTTTTGTATGGGCCTTTACTTCTTGTAAGTTTCGACCAGACTTTTTTGTCGATCTTTTTATTAGAACGACTCAAAATCTTTGGATTTACAATGATACTAGCTTCCTTGATCAATCTAGTTATGGTTGATGGAAACCATAAAGTCCCCACAGTGGGATCAAATCTACAGAACTTCATACGGATATTAATGATGTTACCCACGTTCAGAGGCATTCTTGAGCAAATTACAAACAACAAAGCTAATCTGTTCAAGTATATTCCTTTCTCATGAATGGGGTTTCTTTCAAGATTTTCTTGAATCTATGACTCTCCATCCTGAGATATATCTATTCTTGGAGGAGTAGTACTGTTGGGAGGCATTTTAGTAAGACAAAGTAAGTTTATAGTTGAGGAGAAAGAAGGGAGAACATGGGAAAAAAAGAGGAGGCCTGAGATAGAATATTCCAGCTCTGTCTCTTCAATTTACCTTTTTTTTCCTATTTACTGCTGCAACATTGATTGCTTTTGGGGCATTTAATGACCTGACAAAGGTAAGTATTGAAATCAGAAATAAGTACAACTACTTTATGTGGGTAAGTAACACATATATGGAAAGGAATACTAGATCCTAAAGAAGACACGTAGTGTATAATAGCTCCATAACTAGAATACATATTAGTAGTATAACATTATATATATATATATCTCATATTCCAGCAAGATATAATTATCAATGATATTAATATAATATAATATATATTAAAATTATGTACATATTTACATCACTTTATATAGAACTTCTATACTAACTATAGGAATTGGATTTTTTTTTGTTTACATAACTAATTCATATGGCAAAACTCTATAGGCGTGAATATTTTTCAACCCAGCAAAACAAGTGATTCTCAAATGAATAATTACAAAAGGTAGATTAAGTAATTAAAACTTAACTAGTATATGAATATATGCACAAGTAGGTATATGTAATTGTAGAAGCTATCATAATAACTATTTGTATGTACAATAATCTCAGGTATAAGATTAGTTTGAAAAAAATTAGTTCTGAGTTTAATGTCGCCAGCTCTACTTATTTTTATTGTTTTCTCATTGTATCACTATAATGGATAGATGTCTCTCGTACTGTCCTCCGATGTATAACTTCAACCTATGTCCATTAATTTTGAATTTGTCTCCACCGTTGACATGTCGAATTTCAAAAGCTCCAAATTATGTCACACCCGTTATTGCATATGGACTTGTCCACAGATCACCTGAGAAAAGCTTTAGGTGACTATTATACAAAAAAACTTATCATGCCATTTTTTTCACTTTCTCTTTGTACAAATAGGCATTTTCATACGATCTTAATCGAAATTCATCTAGCTCATTGACCCACACAAATGTTGCTGACCAATTTTTGTTGGTTTCATGTTCATTACTTTAATTGCCCAATAAACTTTACATTCTAGTTCGACTAGTAGATGACATGATTTTTCAAAAACAAGCTCATATGGTGATGTGCCTATTGGTATTTTATATGTTAATCTATAGGCCCATAAAAAATTTAGTTTCAATGCCCAATCTTTTTTAGATATTCCAACGGTAATTTTCCAAGATTCTTTTTAACTCACTATTTGAAACTTCAATTTGGCCATTTATTTGAGCATGATATAGTGTACCAGTCTTATGTGTGGCCCCATATTTAGCTAATAGGAGTTCAAATTGTTTATTCATAAAATTCGTATCTTGGTCACTGATGATTACTCAGGGAGTCCCAAACCGTGTAAAATATTCTTTTTCAAGAAATTGTACACAATTTTTGCATCATTTGTTCTGGTAGCTATTGCTTCTACCCATTTTGACACATAATTAACTGCAACCAAAATATATTCAAAAGAATGAGAGGAAGGAAAGGGACCCATGAAATCAATGCACCATACATCAAATATCTCACACATAAGAATGGTGTTAAGAGGCATTTCATCCCTATTTGAAATTGCCCATTCTTTGACAATGATCATATGATTGAACATACTGCCTTGCATATGTGAAAAGTGATGGCCAGTGGAAACCTACTTCCAAGATTTTTGTTGCTGTTGGAGGTGCTCCATAATGCCCACCTACTGCTCCATCATGACTTTGATTAAGAATTTTTGTCATTTCTTGTTCAGGAACACATTTTCTGATAATTCCATCTGCACAAAATTTAAGCAAGTAAGGATTGCCCCAAAAATAATATTTTACATCGGTCATGAATTTTTTCTTTTGCTGATAAGAGAATTCTTTTGGTATTCATTTTCCAACTAGGTAGTTAGAAATATCGGCAAACCAAGGGGGTTGGTTAACAATAACGGTGATGGAGAAAATATGTTCATCCAGAAATTCTTCTCGGATGGATATCCACTGTCTCAATTGGTGGATTTTCCAACCTGGAAAAGTGATTTGCTGCCTGATTTTTCGTTCCCTTTTTGTCTTTAATTTCAAGGCCAAATTCTTGTAGCAATAATATCCATCTTAGCAATTTGGGTCTTGCATCGTTCTTTGCCAAGAGATATTTTAATGCTACATGATCAGTGAATATTGTAACCTTTGTTCCTATTAAATAAGAACAAAATATATTAAAAGCAAATACTACTGCCAATAGTTCTTTTTTTGTTGTCGAATAATTCAACTGAGCTTCATTCAAAGTTCTACTGGCATAGTACATGGGACGGAAAATTTTATGTTGTCTTTGTCCTAATGCAGCTCCAATAGTTGTATCACTTGCATCACACATTACCTCGAAAGGTTTGTTCCAGTCTGGTGAGATAACAACAACGACATTTGCTAATTTTTCCTTAAAACTTTCAAATGCTTTTCTGCAATCCTCTGTAAAATCAAACTTTACATCTTTCATTAGTAGGTTAGTTAGAGGTTTTGAAACCTTTGGAAAATCTTTTATAAACCTTCTATAAAAACATGCATGTCCTAGAAAACTCCTAATGCCTTTAACAGTGGTGGGAGGGGGTAATCCTGATATAAGATCAATTTTTGCGTTATCAACTTCTATCCTTTTAGTAGTGATTTTATTTCCTAAAACAATACCCTCTGTGACCATGAAATGACATTTCTCCCAATTAAGAATTAAATTTGTCTCTTCACATCTCTTAAGAACTAAGGTCAGGTGCTGAAGACAATCTTCAAATATTTTTTCAAAAAGTGTAAAGTCATCCATAAAAATCTCCAGAAACTTCTCAGGCATGTCAGAAAAAATGGTTGACATGCAACGCTGAAATATAGTAGGGGCATTACAAAAACCAAATGGCATGCGTTCCTTGGGGATATGTGAAAGTTGTCTTATCCTGATCTTCTGGTGCAATTGAAATCTGCGTGTGTCGCGCCTTTTTTTTCTCGCGAAATCGGGTTTTGACATTTTGACAACTCATTTTGAGAGAGTAGGGAAAAGGAATTGGTTGTTGGAGAGTCGCCACCTAACAGATTAAGGTGCGTTAGGGAACATATAGCAAATACCTCAGATTATACCAGTTTGCAAGGGCTCAAACTACCTTGAGGGGAAGGTGTTAGTCACCCCTCTAGGCCCACAACGGTGGGTCCCGATCGAACTTAAATTATGCGAATTAGTCTATGAAAGCGAAGAAACTATTTAATAGGGATGTGGGGTCCTAAATGTTTTAGCCTATAGGATCACCCGTGCAACATAAATAATACTTAGTAACTCTTCCAAGATGGGGGTGTTGCTCATATTATTCAACGGGCATAGACTATCATCTCCTGCTACCCGATTACTATCTTTGAGTTTTTACCTAAAGCGCTCTAGTTGATTAAAACTCACGTCCTATGCGTGCACTATCCGTCCCTTACCTATGGTCCTGAAGGCATTGTGACCTTTATTTAGGATGGTTCTAGACTCGACCTAAGTCGCTCAAATTGTAAAATACTAGGCGACATACAAAATAAGTAGGACTTTTCAAATAAAGACAATATGGGCTCAAATTACCTCCACATATAAATAGCAAATGCACGCAACTAATTAGCAAGTTTTATTAATCGTAGAGTCCTATAGGCGGGATATCTATGTGATGTTGAACAGGTAAGCAGTCGTATACATAATCAGTTTCTTAATGCGAGTGTTAGGACCTAGGTATATTTGCCTACTGATTTTAGCTCAGTACAATATTTGGGTGTTTTATACGATAATGAATAAAAACAAATCACAAGCATAAGTCCAGAATTATTATTTAATCCCGTAGGCATGTTATCTAGGTGATTGACAGTGATAATTATTGATACCCAATTTTTTCCTATAATATTTTTAAAATTGCATATATACCTTCAAAACTATGCATTAGCATTAATTGACATTTTCCATAATTTCTGCATTTTAAAGGTTTTTAATTAACTTATCCAATATTTTTATTTATATAAATAATTACTAAGTGCATTACAAATGACTTAATAACAATTTCATGGTTTAATTTTGCTATTTATATTTATATTAAGCTTAAATTATTTCACAATGGCCACATTTACAGTTCTTAGGTTATAATTGTAATAACTTTGCAATTATAGCCCATGCATGCATTATTACATTATTTTACCAGAAAATAGCTTGTTGTATTTTTTAAAATATTGAATAATTATTTTAAAACTTTTTTGTGCATAAAAATCAATTTTTATAATCCGTTAATTATTTTTATAAATTACTTTTGTCAACTAATTGGGTATTTAACAAATAACCTCTTAATTCCTTTAATTTTTCAGATCTAACCACTATACATCAGCCCAAACCCCTTAATACACTAGCCCAATTCACCCCTAAGCCCAATCTATACCTGGCCGACCCAATAACCCTGTTTAATCGTGGCCGTTGATCCTTTAGATCAACGGTCCATAACATTACTTGCCTTTTTAATTCAACACCCAAACCCTAAAACCCCTCACTCTTTCATTTCCGCTGTCATTGGTTTCCCTAACCCTCCATTCTCTCTCGACCACCCCCCTAAATCCTAATCGCCGTCAACGGCAAAACTCCCGTCTATTGAGTTTCTGTGTGTTCTCCGGCCCTTACCAACCTTCTACACCCTCTGATTGTTGGTTACATGGGTTCTTAAAATAATCTCAAGGAGATTCAACTTGATATTTTGGCCGAAATTGGTTTACAGGCCTGTCTAGGGCCATTCTCGTTTGTGAGTACTGATTTCCTCCCGTTTTTAGTTCGAACATATGGCTTTTAATCGAGCTTCTTTTATCCCTGCTGTTTTTGAAAACCCTAGTTTCACTACTATTTGAATCTGTTCAGATCTTTGTAAATCTAAAATGATTCGAGTATTATCAGGTGTTTTCCCTTGAAAATCTTTTGTTTTAGTTAACTGCTTCGATTTATTCACTCTTTCTGAAATTAGGGTTAGTCCCAGACTTTTCTTCAAAGGTTTTTCTAACTTTCAAGTGTTTAAACTAATGGTTTATTTACTATCTTGATTGATTCTCGTGTATATGCTTAAACCTTAGCTGTTTCTGTTTGCGACACTGATTTCTTCGAATTTCTCCCGTTATTATGTTTGTTTCTGTGAACCAGTCATATTAATTGACTCTATTTAGGGACTTGAATGATTTTCCCTGTTAAATTCAGTATTCTTTGAGATTTCTACTTATTGATTCCTATTAGGGATTCGAATGATTGTCCTGTTAAAATTCATATTTGCCGAGATTTTTACTTGTTTCCTTATTTATAACCTTGATTGATTATACTTACCTTAATTAGATTATCAGTATAGTTTGGGGATTTGGCTGATTCCCTATATGGTATGATTCTGATTTGCTTCCTTAATTGAACCCCAATTCTGGTCGTTACCTGACTCTCCCCAATTTAAAGGGTCTCTTCCGGATTTCTCTATAAGAATTGATTCCCTAATTGGCTGATTGATTTTATTTGATTACCCTTGTTTTACGAATTGTGATTTTCTCTTTACCTTATTTGTTTTACCTCCCTAAGTGCTACATATACACTCTCATTCTGATTCTACAAAAACGAACAATAGTTCACAGAAAACACACACTCGCGCACATACTTTGCTCTCATCTCTCTACTACTTATGCTCATTGATTGTCTAGCCGGCTGAAAGCCAAGGCTAGACTATTGAATCTTTCCTACTCTACCTTCTGTTTGCTTCCTTTAACGGGTATGTTTCTACTCTTAATGTCATTCATTATACTATGAAGTTCAAATCTGTGTGCTGCTTTACTTATGTTAAGCCTATGTCTCTTCTGTGACAGTTTAACTACTACATGTTTAACTCTGAGTCCTTTCCTGTTACTGTCTTCATCAACATGTTTACTCCTGTTTAAGTTTCATTCTTCCTATTTATTGTTTCAACCAGCATGTTTACTTTTGTTGATCACTTTAATTAACATGTTTACTTCTGTGTTCAAATTCTAATCTTTCCTGTTTATTGTTACAAGTTTACTTTTGTGTTTAAGGTTCAATCTTCCCTGTTTATTGCCTTAAGCCAGCATGTTTATTTTGTGTTTCAGATTCCTATTTTTTTTGTCTAATTGTCTTCAATTGGTATGACTAATTCCTGTGTTCCCAACCCCTGTTCCCTTTTTGTGTAAAGCATATTGTATTCTCACTTAAGGTTAACTAACAAACTGAGTTGAATCTGGGCAATATGAAGCTTTGTGAATGTGTTTCTACTTGCTGTTGTTTGTTGAACCACCTTTTGGGTATGTTTCTAAACTGTTTCACTCCTAATATGTTTTCACCTCTAAACCATTTTCACTCCTAAATGTTTTACTACTGAATTGTCTTACTCTTGGAATGTTTTCCTAAAACTGTTTCCACTATGTCAAGCACTCTCACTTCTACTCTTAGATTACTTAAGTTCCGCCCCTCCAGTGTGTGTACTGCCTAGGAATCCATGAGATTCCTCCGAACTCTAACACACTGGGGCTGGCTCCTCCACACTGCACAAGAACTGTTTTCCTTAAAGGATCTTGGTGTGAGCACTGCCCGGGGTCCCTGAGGCCCTTGGAAACTTTGACACACCAGGATACCCCTATTGGTCACTATGAGACTATGGCACCTTGAACTGTTTGAAAGCCTGGTATTTCTAGGTTCACTTTGAGCCTTTTCAGGCTCCCTATAGCATAGCATTTACTTATTGTGTAATGGTCTGTAATAATGATCCTTGTAAACAGATATTTGGAGATATTAATAAAAGGGGAGGGATTTTCATATAGTTTTTGTGGGGCAGTTGGGTAGAAATCATGCTCTTAGGATTACTATGACTATTTTCTTGCATAAGAAATCATGCTCTTAGGATCATTTGTGCATTAGAAAACATGTTCGTATGCATCATATCGTTTGTTCTAAAACTTCTGCTTTTCTAAAAGATGCTGCATACAACATGCCTGCTTAGAAATCCTGTCACTAGGTTGTTATTAATTCTGCCTAATAATCATATTCATAAAGTTCTCCTTTGTGCATTAGAAAACATGTTTTAGGACTTTTATTGCACTCGCCTTTACTACGCCTATGTCTAGATAGTATAAAAAGAAGTCCCAACACCTAGATATCATGCTTATAGAGATAAATGTATAAAATCAGCTCTGTAATGTTCAGCACCTAGACAGCATGCCTATAGGACATCATGAACTCAAACTGCCTGTTTAAAATCGCTTGTTAGTATTAAGATTCTGATTAACTTTTAGATATCATGTTTAAAGGACATCTCGAGTCCACGCCTAGGCAAGCCTGTAGGGTAATTAAAATCTTGCAAATGGTAAAAATGTGCTTTGTTTAATTATTTGTGAACTACCCAGATTCAGCAAGTCCTATAATCAGTAGGCAAACTGATTAGGTTTCTATCACTTCGCCTTAACGCAATGCTACATATTTTCTGCTTGTCATGCTCACCTATCCTATTCTAGGATTTTTCTGAAACATCTAAAATCTTGCTGTTTGAGACGTGATAATTATCTGTTTATTTATGGAGGTAAAAATGAGCCCCCTTAATTGTTCTTTACTTAACAGTCCTATATGTTCTTTGTTGCCGCTTAGATTTTCTCCTTTAAGCACCTTAGGAGAGTCTCGAACTGCCTAAATTAGAGGTCCTAAACACCTCCAGGACCATAAGGAAGGGACGAGTAATGCACGCATAGAGTTCATCTAATTAAAACCGCTAAGAGGAGGGGTAATTGGGTAGTAAAGGATATGATGACCTGTGCGCTAATGCCATGTGTAACCCCTCTAGTTAAGGAAGGTTTACCGGGTATTGCACAGATGTGATCCTACAGGCTAATAAACCTAGACACTCCCTTATTCTTGTTTTTTAATAATCTCTATGTGCTTAAATTATTTTATTTGCTTAATGACTAATCCAAAACATGAGTTTGGTCGGGACCCACCGTTGTGGACCTTGAGGGGTGCCTAACACCTTCCCCTCGAGGTAATTTCAAGCCTTTACCCAATCCCTGGTAATGTAAACTGGTTTATGAGTTACTTGCATTAGGTGCCCTAACACACTTTAAATCCATTAGGTGGCGACTCTTCAAATCCCATACCTCTTTCCCAAAAGGAAAATGAGTTGTTCCAAATATCGAAACCCTGACTCCGCGAGGAAAAAGTGGGGCGCCACAATAATCGTATTCAGAATTAGTTACTAGAATCCTATAGGCATGATTTCTACGAGGGTGATGATTATAACCCTATAGGCATGATTTCTAGAATTGAACTGGTTTATATCTTATAGGCATGATTTCTACAAGTGTGCTGATTATAACCCTATAGGCATGATTTCTAGAGTTGAACTGATTTTTAATCCTATAGGCATGACTTCTAGAATTAAGCAGTATATGAGCAGGGATTTATACGCATTGATCCAGAAAAATAATTAAACCAAGTATTGGTCCTACATGCATGGTTGCTACCATACGATTATTGGATAAATTGATACACCTAAAGGCAGGATTTCCAACAGAGCATGCCATTAGTGTCACGATCCAAAATTTTCAACCTTAGGGATCGTGATGGTGCCTAACACCACACTTGCTAGGCAAGCCAATGTTAGAGTTAGATTAGCTGTTTTCCTTTGATTATCCATTTAAACATAATAAAATAAATTTAAATTAAACTTAATCTAATGGTTTCCAAAGAATAACTCCAAATATAAAATAATAAACAAATAAATAAACCGAGCCATGAAATAATTATATAAATAACTCCAAGACTACCTCAGGGTCTAGTGTCACAATTCACGAACTACTAAAGAATACTACAAATAATGGCTGAAGGAAATAATATAACTGTTTTGAGGAAATATAAAACAGTCTCTACGAACTAAGAGAAGACTCTCGGGATCTGCGAATGCCGACATATATACCTCGTGTCTCTGGATAATAAATAACGGCTACTAAAAATCTCTACTGTTGGCCGGTACCTGGATCTGCACAAAAGAGTGCAGAGTGTAGTATCAGTACAACCGACCCCATGTACTGAGTAATGCCGAGCCTAACCTCGATGAAGTAGTGACGAGGCTAAGGAGGGGAAATTATAACTTAACCTGCGACAATATATGTATATAATAAAGTAATAAAATAACATTACGCAAAGAAGAAAATATAACTGCAACAATGAATAAATAAAATAACTCAGTCGCCTATTCGAGGCCTCAGCTGTGACCAAGATCCCACATAAATTTCCAAACTTTACTTTAAAACAATCGTATGTGCATAATATGAGAAACAATAGAGTAAAACAATAAAGCTTCCAAATCTTTGTAATTAAATCAGTAAAACATAAATATCCTCCCTCATTACTGTCTTGTTGCGACGTGCAGCCTGATCCCAACTGTCCACCCTTATCACTATCCTTTATCTCCCATGTCCACACTTATCACTATCATTTATTTTCCCTGTTCACCCTTATCACTATCATTTATTTCTCCTGTCCGCCCTTATCACTATCATTTATTTCCCCTGGCCGCCCTTATCACTATCATATTGCCCACCCTTATCACTATCAATTGATTTATTGTTGAATCAAGTCACTGCATGGTTTTGAAGATTGACAAATGCCAACTCAGTTGAACCAGGTCCATCAGGGCAAACATAGTTAAATAGACCTATTGGCACGATAAACGTCCATGCACAGGAGATAAACATTATCTGTGAACTAAGAGGTTATCTAGAACTAGAGGTTATCTCCTAAGCGAAAAGGTTGCAAAATGATAAGAAGATAGAGTTTGATTTCAGGTAGGACAGAATCGAGATCAAGGAAGTTGAGATAAACTCAAACTCTTCCACCAAGGAAGAGTTGTATTAGAACTGAACGACAATGTCTCAACTACTGATTCTATAAAATGTTGAAGAATTCTTGCTGAAAAAAATAACGCACAAACACAAAAGTGAAACAAGAACTGAAAGCAAAATTACCAAAGCAATTTGGCAAGCAGAATCCTTATGCGACACAAAAGCTACTTGAACTAGCTAGAAGAACCAGTTCCATCTGTTGTCTTTTGATAGTAGGTGATTACATATTGTATCTTTCAGCTTTATCAAGAAGCAATTGTAATAGGTACACACTATTCAAGTTAGAATTAACTTAAAGTTTGTCGCAAGTAGCTAGAGGCTAGTTTGCCACAAAGGGATTAGAGTTAGTCCTTAGGTTTACAAAAGAGTTTATTTTGTAAATGCTATTTGGCTCGTTGACATAGTGAAGAGTATGGGAAAATCCTACTGGGAAGTAGGTCGTGGTTTTTTTCACCTTGAGCCAGGTGTTTTTCCACGTAAAAATTGATGTGTTCTTTAGATTTTACAATTACTTTTCCGCAAATTGTAGAAGTTGGAACACCAAGAAGAACCAGGTTCTTCTATAACGACAACACTCAAAAATTGGACACCACATAAATCACCCCCTCTTTTGTGTGATATTGACGCATAAAACATCAATTGGTATCAGAGCGGGTTATCCTTGAAAAATCTAACACCTTGGAAAAGATCAAAATGAGTGCACCACCTGGAAACTAGGAGGGTCAATCATCTGCAAGGCCACCACTCTTTAATGGCCAGTATTACTCCTAGTGGAAGAACAGGATGAAGGATCACCTGATTGGAGAAGACTATGAACTTTGGGACATAGTCACTGATGGTCTTCTAGCCACCATGAAGAAGACTGCTGAAGGAGAAGATGTACCAAAAACTAGAGCTGACTGCACTGCTGAGGATCTGAAGAAATGGGAGAAAAATGCTAAGGCCAAAAAGTGGCTAGTTTATGGACTAGGTCCGGACGAGTATAGTAGGATTCAAAGCTGCACCACTTCCAAAGAAATCTGGGATACCTTACAAGTAGCTCACGAAGGAACACCTCAAGTGAAAAGATCAAGAGGTACTCTATTATACTCTCCGTAACGACCCGACCAGTCATTTTGAGCTCTAGCATGTCGTTCAACGGTTTGAAGTCGTGAGCAGCTTCGTTTCAGGTATTATGACCCGTGGGCATAGTCGGAATTGAATTCCAGGAAGTTTAGAATTGATTTGGAAAGAAAATTCTCATTTCAGAAGCCTTAAGTTGGAGAAATCAGCTAAGATTGGAATTTTGAGTAAACGACCTCCGAATCAAGATTTGAAGATTCCAGCAGGTTTGTATGATGATTTCGGACTTGGATATATGTCCGGCTCGGGGTTTGGATAACCCGGGAGCGCTTCGGTGTATATTGTGGAAGTTCGCATTTTAGAAGGATTTCATGAATTTGGGCTTGAAGTTCATATCAGTGAGGGTGATGTACGTTTGGGATTCCGAGGCTGGGAATAACTCTGTATGATGATTCTGGAGTTGGGAGCGCGATCGGAAGTGAATTTGGATGTCCGTAGGTCATTTTGAAGTCATTTGGCTAAAGATAGGAATTTGAAGGGTTTTTGAGAAATCCAACTGGAAGTGGAAGTTTTGATATCGAGGTCGCAATGCAATTCTGGAAGTTGGAGCAGGTTCGTAATGCTGAGTATGACTTGTGTGCAAAATTTGAGGTCAATCGAGTGTGATTTGATAGGTCTCGGCATCGGATGTAGAAGTTTGAAATTCTAAGTTCTTAAAGAATTGGATTTGAGTGCGATTCGTGATTTTGCCATTGTTTGATGTGATTTGAGGACTCGAGCAATTCCGTGTCATGTTTTGGGACAGGTTGGTGTGATTGGACAGGGTCTCGGGGGCCTCGGGTGGATTCCGGGTGGTTAACGGATCAAAGTTGAAGTTGGAAAAAGGGCTGAAGCTTGCTGTCATCTGGTGTAATTGCACCTGCGAGGCTTTGACCGCAGGTGCGACTAAGGGCGCCGCAGGAGCGAGATTGGGGCTGGAGCTGAGGAGGCCGCAGGTGCGAAAGATTGGTCGCACCTGCGGAATCGCAGGTGCGAAGAGGGGATCGCAGGAGCGGGAATTTGCTGGGTCAAGTCAGAGCTGCACCTGCGACGGAATTTCAGCAGGTGCGGAGCCGCAGGAGCGCCCATTGGATCGTAGGTGCGAAAGAGGCCTGGGCAGAATGTTTTAAAGACGAGTTTATGTCATTTCTCACTCATTTTTCATTGTCATGGGCGATTTGTGGAGAGCATTTCAAGGGGGATTCTCGTAAGACATCAAGGTAAGTAAACTCCTTCCGTTGTTAGATTAATACAAGATCATTACATAAATTTGATATGGGGAGTTGTGGGAAAAATTGGGGTTTTTGAAGAAAAACCTAAAAAATGTAAATTTGGAATTTAACCACGAATTTGAGTATGGAATGTAGAGTAATTGCATGATTGAACTAGTAGAGCTATGGGTAGCATGTATCTTCGAGAATTTTGGATTTCCGGGCACGTGAGCCTGAGGGCATTTTGGTCATTTCTCCGAGCGGTTTTCGGAAAGTATATAATCTGAATTTGTTGTGAGTATTAGGATGAATTTATGTGGTAGTTTCGTTGCGTTGTGCGTCTGTTGGAGTCATCTGAGGGGCTTGGAAGCCGGTGTTGGAATTTCGGAGCGAGGTAAGTCTCCTTTCTAATTTTGTGAGGGGGAATCGTCCCCCTAAGTGAATTAATTCAATACATGCTATTATCTTCGGGGGCTACGTACGCAGGAGGTGACGGGAGTCCGTGCGTAGCTACTACTATGCCATGTCCGGGTAGCCTAGGACCTACTAGGATGCCTTACCTGTTGTACCTGTGATCTTGTTTGTGATGTTAGACTTCTAATATAATCGAATTTGTAATTTAATGACTAAGGAAGACTAGAGTTTATCTTCTAAATCATCTAAAAAGAGAATTTATTTCCTTCGCGGGCAATTGTATTTCCGAATAAGGTTGTGTTATTAAACATTATATAGAACTCGGCAAGTGAGTTTCAAAAAAAGGATTTAAATGCTATTTGTGGTTTTTAAAAGAGAAATCAGTCATTTACTTGAGTATTTGTGTTCCCGGCGTATTTGTGGTGGATTGTTGATTGTGCATGTCTGCATGGTGAACGCTTCGCAATTTACATTCCGCGAGCGGAGTGTTATTTCCCCTACTCTCATGAGAGCGGGCCGTACGCCACAGCGGTTTGGAATGCACTTTCCGGTACGGGCCGTTCGATCCTCGACAGTACATAGATATGATTATTATATTGAGAGGTGCACTTATGGGACGGGCCATTCGATCCTCGGCAGTGCACAGAGAGGATTATTATATTGAGAGATGCACATTTGGTACGGGCCGTTCGATCCTCGGCAGTGCACAAAGAGGATTATTATATTGAGAGATGCACTTTTGGTACGGGCCGTTCGATCCTCGACACTGCATAGATATGATTATTATATTGAGAGGTGCACTTATGGGACGGGCCGTTCAATCCTCGGCAGTGCACATAGAGGATTATTATATTGAGAGATGCATTTGTGGTACGGGCCATTCGATCCTCGGCGGTGCATATACATGAGTATTTTATTGAGAGGTGCACTTGTGGTACGGGCCGTTCGATCCTCGGCAGTGCACAGAGTGATTATTATGACGGCTTAGGACGGTTGTTCTTATCCCGTATGCGCATGTTAAACTGTAAAATGTTTTCTACATGATTTTTAAGTGATAATATATTTGGGAGAAAATATAGAGGCAGTTTTTTACTTAAGATATTTGGAAAATAATGGGAAAGTGATATTTGTTGTTTATTTCCAGTATTTACTTGGAGTTCAGTGCCTTACATACATGCTGCTTTACTGCTTTTACATGCTTATCGTGTTCATTTTACACTGTTAAATAATTTGCTGGCCCTTAGTGAGTGACTAATTCGACCTCTCGTCACTACCTCTCTGAGGTTAGGCGGGCGACTTACTGAGTACACGTTGTTTTCGTACTCATGCTACACTTGCTTGCACAGGTACTTTCATAGCACTGTGGAGGATTCGGAGACTTAGGCGAGTTGCATCATCCGGAGGCAATCCGCAGCTGACAGAGTCTCCTTCGTACTGTATCTATTTCATTTAAATTTCCTTGTCCAGTTGTATTTTGGACAGTCTTGTAATGATTGTTGAATTCTTAGAAATTGCTCAGGTACTTGTGACACCGGTTCTGGGATATGTATTGGGATATAATTTCTTAAGTGTAATCTTTAAACCATTGTTTTAATTAACAGACTTTTAGTTGGTTATTATGTAATAAAGTGAAAGGAAGATTTTTCATAAATGTTTTAAAACGGAAAGTTATTTCAATTAATTAATGTTTTGGCTTGCCTGACCTTGATGTCCGGCGCCATCACGACCTTAGGGATTTTTGGGTCGTGACAACATGGTATCAGAGCGTTAGGTTCCCGTAGGTCTCATGAGTCATGAGCAAGTCTAGTAGAGTCTTGCGGATCGGTACAGAGACGTCTATACTTATCTTCGAGAGGCTACAAGGCTGTTAGGAGTACTTCCCTTCTTGATTCTTCATTGTGCGAGTTGGTTCCTTTGAGGCTTATGCCTATGTTTATTCCTACTCAATCTTACGCGTCGCGAAGCACTTTCTATGGATTAGGAATTTGAGGACTGGAAATGGTGCTACGAATGTAATCCGAGATGCTTCCATGTGTAATTGGTCGTGGTTGTTGTTATGACCTTGCAAAAGGGTAATATGTTATTTCAGCTCAGTAGTTGTGTTTCTGGGAGCCTTAAGGCTGTGCTCAGGTAGTGATGATATTTGCAATTGATTGTCGCGCGGAGTCGATGTGATGATAGAACGTTTTCCCGTATGTTGGGGGAAATGAATGGTTTGAAGGGAGGTCTTCTCAGAGTGTGCTTTCGATATTTCAGTGCTTTTGTGCCGGCAGAGGAAGAGCATTCGGGTTGTGAATGGTCCGGTCGGGGTTGATAAGGTAGTAAGACTTGGTGTCTTCAAGTGAGATGGGATATGCACCTGTGACGTGTCATCGTCGTCATTTATCAAATGGAATGTGTTAATTTGTCGGTGCTATGGGTTCTTCGATTGCGTGGGGTCAAGAGTATTAAGAGGAAGCATTGAAGAATGTGGTTGGCAGAGATTGATCCTGAAGTGAGGCTAGGCGGTGGTTCCATTTCTAGGAGGCCAGGTGAAAGAAGTGAAAGTCGAGCAGTTGCAAAGTGGGGGAGTCCCACCATCTGTAGTTGGGTCGTAGGGTTGTCTTCGCATAGGGTCGCGGATTGTCGGCGTGTTGGCAAGTTATTTCAGCTAAGGGAAAGGAGTAAGATGGTAATTGTGCGTGGGATTTGATGAATATGTGCAAAAGTTGGCCCTGTCGGTCCAGGGTTGGGCTTGGAAGATTCAGAACTTATGCTTAAGGCACGGGCGAGTTGTAAGGTTAGTGACTCAGTCACGTGTTTCATTGAAAAGGGTGTTCCTATGCTAGGAGAGCCCTGGAGTTGATTGTATTCGGGGCCAGTCGGAGTGGGTGACTCTCAATAGCGGTCCTAGTGAGTTCAAAAGTTAAGAATGCGGTGTTAAGGGTTCAGGAAGCAGTATGATCGAGAGTCGAGCTTTTGCAGAGTAATTTCTGAGAAAAAGAAGGATGGGTGGAATGTTCTATGATGTGTTTCAGCATGAAGGATAGCATCGGAGGAGTGAGAGAAATAAACTCCGGATTGTAGAAGGATTATCAGAAGGATATGAGACGGGTTGCGGGATTTGGGAAGTATAGTCTCGTGAATCAAGGTCGGGTTGAGTTTGCAATGGGTTGAAGGAAGTT
Organism: Nicotiana paniculata; assembly: GCA_005239505.1. Taxonomy (NCBI): domain Eukaryota; kingdom Viridiplantae; phylum Streptophyta; class Magnoliopsida; order Solanales; family Solanaceae; genus Nicotiana; species Nicotiana paniculata. The sequence continues at coordinate 24,331 of ML329812.1, forward strand.
GTTATTATTCCTGAGGCAGTTGAAGATGATTAAAAGAAGATAGAGTGATTAGCCATGGTTGAAATGGTACATTTACGACAGTGATCGGTTCCTTGGATGTGAATTAGTTATGCATGTGGTTTGTGCCGGTGTGTGCGGGGCTTGTCGGCCGTCGTAACGGATCTCATGTGGGAGCATTTGAGTGCTATGGCCGGTCAGGTGTAGGCGGACCCCGGAAGAGTTATGGTGGTATAGACTACTACTTAAGAATTTGCATGATTGGGTGATAATGGGAATTCACTCGTCTGTTGAGATGGTACTCTTGAATTGAGTCAAGTAAAAAATTTCTATATGATGAAGTGTTCACCCTATTGGTGGTTCGGAAGTTATGATGGAACTCTTGCGCTACCTCATGTTGGTATGTTAGGTGCGGGAAGCAGTATGTAACTGGGAGTAAGAATCAAGATTGAGGTCCGATGTTTATAAGGATGTCATGAGCTCGGAAGAGCAAGACAAAGTGATTTGAAAGTTCAGAGTAAGCTGGTGTTATCTTCAGTGTCACCTGAGATTGATATTCGGTGAAAGAGGCTTTGTACCTTGGTCATGGGTTCTTGATGTGTTTTGCGGCCTTAGTGTGGTCGGTATTATGGATGGTCAGACTTGTTGCTTTGTGTGGAAGGTCGTGGAAGCATGATCGCAAAAATATTGTATAAAGTGTGACATGTAGTCACTTGATGGATTTCAGATTTGGACCGAGTATAAAGAAGTGCAATATTGCTTAATTGAGAATTTACGCCTGAAGGGCGTTCAATTCAATTGATTATGTATTATGGGGTGTTAGTCCCGGTGATGATGGTTGTTCTCGTGTATTATGAGAGAAGGTGGGTTAATATGGACCCAGGCAAAAGTTATTAGCTTAGTTGGTGCGAGCAAGGTGGCTCGATGTTTTTGGATGGATTTAAATATGATTATGGACTCTGTATGAGCCAGGCATATTCCTTTCAGTAAAGCGCTTTTCATGGAAAGGTATTAGAACAGTGGGTGTTGTTCTGTCTTCGTCAAATTCATGTGTTATTGTGATTGTGCCGTGTGAGTTGTGAAACGGCTTTGATAATTTCTTATGTGTTGAGGTCCTGCGTAGTGGGGATGTTATGTGAGCAGGATAAATCTTGAGATCCAGAGTGTATATATATATCACACCTCAGTTGTGCTTGAGTTTTGTTGCATACGGCTCTATCAGTCTCCCCAGGATGGTATTATGCACTTAGCGTGCTTATGATCGATATTCAGTAGTTTGTAATAGTGAGCGATTCAGCCCTGTGTATATTTCCTTATGTGAGTTTTATGATGGGATCGGGTGGCACGCCACCACGAGTATGTTATTTGGATCGGGTTGCACGCCACAACAGTGTGATGATGAGAAGGGTTAATATGTATTTATTTTCTTGTGTTTTGTTTCCTATTTTCTGGTAAGAATTCATATTAGGTACGTGAGCTGAATAGTTCTGTCCTGAGTCGTTTCTTATTATCATGTTCGAGTTATGGCTTATTGGCGCGATGTGGTATCATGTGAGGTTGTTGGTCATGTTGGGGTGGTTTGTTGTCTGATCAGTTCGTACTGGGTGAGACGTGATTATTGGATCAGGGATCAGTGCGATGAGGTTATGTGAAGTGTATATTAAAGAGAAAATGCCATTATTCAGGTTCATAATGAAGTGATGATTCTAGTCAAGATGAGGTATTCAAGGATTTGTTAACTCTGCAGTTGAGTATGAATTTTTGCACATTTCCTCCGTTGTGGTGGTATCGTCAGCATTATAGCAGGGTGTATGTATATTTGTTATGAGGTGCATTGGGAGCATCAGAATCGTGGACCTTGGCTATTAAGGTTCAGGAAGCGTCATTGTTGCCAGATGATGAGTTATGCGGTGCTTGGTGCCGATTCAGCAAGGGTATGCATTTATGATCTGGTATATCGTGTGTTAGTTGATGCAGTGCTTATATATTGGAGCTAGGCCTGGCTAGAGAAAACTTCAGGTGTTTGAATGAATTATGAGCTTCTTATATGGAAAAAAGAAGAAATCTCCAGATTTGATCAAGCTATTGTGCTCGACTAGGTTGTGGTAGCACGGGCAGGTGCTCGAAAATTTAAACGGTGATTTCAGATAACTCCAGAGCAGTTCTTGGCTCGTTCGAGGACGAACGTCGGTTTAAGTGGGGGAGAATGTAACGAACTGACTGGTCGTTTTGAGCTCTAGCACGTCGTTCAGCGGTCTGAAGTCGTGATCAGCTTCGTTTCAGGTATTATGACCCGTGGGCGTAGTCGGAATTGAATTCCAGGAAGTTTAGAATTGATTTGGAAAGAAAATTCTCATTTTAGAATCCTTCAGTTGGAGAAATCAGCTAAGATTGGAATTTTGAGTAAACGACCTCCGAATCAAGATTTGAAGGTTCGAGCAGGTTCGTATGATGATTTCGGACTTGTATGTATGTCCGGCTCAGGGTTTGGATAACCCGGGAGCGCTTCGGCGTATATTGTGGAAGTTAGCATTTTAGAAGGATTTCATGAATTTGGGCTTGGAGTGCATATCAGTGAGGGTGATGTACGTTTGGGATTCCGAGGATGGGAATAGCTCCGTATGGTGATTCTGGAGTTGGGAGCGCGATTGGAAGTGAATTTGGATGTCCGTAGGTCATTTTGAAGTCATTTGGCTAAAGATAGGAATTTGAAGGTTTTTGAGAAATCCGACCGGAAGTGGAAGTTTTGATATCGAGGTCAGAATGCAATTCTGGAAGTTGGAGCAGGTCCGTAATACTGAATATGACTTGTATGCAGAATTTGAGGTCAATCGGGTGTGATTTGATAGGTCTCAGCGTCGGATGTAGAAGTTTGAAATTCTAAGTTCTTAAAGAATTGGATTTGAGTGCAATTCGTGATTTCGGCGTTGTTTGATGTGATTTGAGGGCTCGAGCAAGTCCGTGTCATGTTTTGGGACATGTTGGTGTGATTGGACAGGGTCTCGAGGGCCTCGGGTGGATTCCGGGTGGTTAACGGATCAAAGTTGAAGTTGGAAAAAGGGCTGAAGCTTGCTGTCATCTGGTGTAATCGCACCTACGAGGATTTGACCGCAGGTGCGGCTAAGGGACCCGTATGGGCGAGATTGGGGCTGGAGTTGAGGAGGCCGCAAGTGCGGAAGATTGGTCACACCTGCGGAATCGCAGGTGCGAAGAGGGGATCGCAGGAGCGGGAATTTGCTGGGCCAAGTCAGAGCCGCACCTGCGATGGAATTTCAGCAGGTGCGCAGCCGCAAGAGCGGCTATTGGATCGCATGTACGAAAGAGGCCTTGGCAGAATGTTTTAAAGACGAGTTTATGTCATTTCTCACCCATTTTTCATTGTCATGGGCGATTTTTCGAGAGCATTTCAAGGGGGGTTCTCGTCAGGCATCAAGGTAAGTAAACTCCTTCCGTTGTTAGATGAATACAAGATCATTACATAAATTTGATATGGGGAGTTGTGGGAAAAATTGGGGTTTTTGAAGAAAAACCTAGAAAATGTAAATTTTGAATTTAGCCACGAATTTGAGTATGGAATGTAGAGTAAATTGCATGATTGAACTAGTAGAGCTATGGGTAGCATGTATCTTCGAGAATTTCGGATTTCCGAGCACGTGGGCCCGAGGGAATTTTGGTCATTTCTCCGAGCGGGGTTGGGAAAGTATATAATCTGAATTTATTGTGAGTATTAGGATGAATTTTCATTGCTTTGCCATTATGTGGTAGTTTCGGAGCTTTGTGCGTCCGTTGGAGTCATCTGAGGGGCTTGGAAGCCGGTGTTGGAATTTCGGAGCGAGGTAAGTCTCCTTTCTGACTTTGTGAGGGAGGATCGTCCCCCTAAGTGAATTAATTCAATACATGCTATTATCTTTGGGGGCTACGTACGCAGGAGGTGACGGGAGTCCGTGCGTAGCTACTACTATGCCATGTCCGGGTAGCCTAGGACCTACTAGGATGCCTTACCTGTTGTACCTGTGATCTTGTTTGTGATGTTAGACTTCTAATATAATCGAATTTGTAATTTAATGACTAAGGAAGACTAGAGTTTATCTTCTAAATCATCTAAAAAGAGAATTTATTTCCTTCGCGGGCAATTGTATTTCCGAATAAGGTTGTGTTATTAAACGTTATATAGAACTCGACAAGTGGATTTCGAAAAAAGGATTTAAATGCTATATGTGGTTTTTAAAAGAGAAATCGGTCATTTACTTGAGTATTTTTTTTTTCCGACGTATTCGGGGTGGATTGTTGATTGTGCATGTCTGCATGTGACCGCTTCGCAATTTACATTCCGTGAGCAGAGTGTTATTTCCCCTACTCTCATGGGAGCGGGCCGTACGCCACGGCGGGTTTGGAATGCACTTTTGTACGCGCCGTTTGATCCTCGGCAGTGCATAGATATGATTATTATATTGAGAGGTGCACTTATGGGATGGGCCGTTCGATCCTCGGCAGTGCACAGAGAGGATTATTATATTGAGAGATGCACTTTTGGTACGGGCCGTTCGATCCTCGGTACTGCAATAGATATGATTATTATATTGAGAGGTGCACTTATGGGACGTGTCGTTCGATCCTCGGCAGTGCACATAGAGGATTATTATATTGAGATATGCACTTGTGGTACTGGCCGTTCGATCCTCAGCAGTGCATAAACATGAGTATTTTATTAAGAGGTGCACTTGTGGTAAGGGCCGTTTGATCCTCGGCAGTGCACAAAGTGATTATTATGACGACTCAGGCCTGTTGTTCTTATCCCGTATGCGCATGTTAAACTGTAAAATGTTTTCTACATGATTTTTAAGTGATAAGATATTTGAGAGAAAATATATAGGCAATTGTTTACTTAAGATATTTGGAAAATAATGGGAAAGTGTTATTTGTTGTTTATTTCCAGTATTTACTTGGAGCTCAGTGCCTTACATACATGCTTCTTTACTGCTTTTACATGCTTATCGTGTTCATTTTACACTGTTAAATAAATTGCTGTCCCTTAGAGAGTGTCTAATTCGACCTCTCGTCACTACCTCTCTGAGGTAAGGCGCGCGACTTACTGAGTACACGTTGTTTTCGTACTCATGCTACACTTGTTGTGTATTTTATTGCACATGTACTTTCATAGCAATGTGGAGGATTCGGAGACTTAGGCGAGCTGCATCATCCAGAGGCAATCCATAGCTGACAGAGTCTCCTTCATAATGTATCTATTTCATTTAAATTTCCTTGTCCTGTTGTATTTGGACAAGCTTGTAATGATTGTTGAATTCTTAGAAATTGCTCAGGTACTTGTGACACCGGGTTCTGGGATATGTATTGGGATATAATTGCTTAAGTGTAATATTTAAACTATTATTTTAGTTAACAGACTTTTATTTGGTTATTATGCAATGAAGTGAAAGGAAGTGTTTTTATAAATGTTTTAAAACGGAAAGTTATTTCAATTAATTAATGTTTTGGCTTGCCTGACCTTGATTTCTGGCGCCATTACAACCTTTGGGATTTCTGGGTCGTGACACTCTCAGTATGTAAACTTTACTATGAAAGAAGGAGATACAATTCAAGAAATGTACACAAGGTTCACAACTCTGACCAATGAACTTAAGTCTCTTGGTAGAGTCATTCTTGAAGAGGACAGGGTAGAGAAGATCCTGACGAGGGTCTTACCAGTTCCCTGGGAAAGTAAAATCACTGCTATCCACGAATCCAAAAATATGGCAACCCTTAGATTGGACGAGCTAATTGGAAACCTCACTGCCTATGAACTTAGAAGGCAGACAATGAAAATGGATGCTCCAAATAAGGAAAAGAGTCTAGCACTGAGAATTATTGAGGGAGCAGATCTGGAGGAAGATGAGATGGCCATGATTACCAAAGAATTTAGAAACTTTCTCATAAGGAATAAAGGCATCTCTAGAGGTGGAAACTACAAAAAAGCAAAAGCTCCATAAAGTCCAACCAACGAGGGATGATACAAGTGTAGAAAGACTGATCACCATATCAAGAACTGTCCTCAGTGGTAAGTGGAATGGAAAAAGGAGAGGTTTGAAAGAAGGAACATGAAGAAGGAACTGGTCCAACCCAATAAAACCACAACAAAAGCTATGGTTGCTGCTTGGGGGGAAAGCTCAGATGAAGAATCAGAAGATGGTAAGAATAAAGAACAGGCGCTCATGGCAATTGGCGAATCTGATGAGGAATCATATGAAGAACCAGAGGTAAGTATATCCCATCTCAAAAACAAAATAAAGTTCCTATCTAAAGAAAAACCCTCTGAATTGCTACTTGATTTCATGGATGATTCCGAAGAAACAACCAAAGAGAAAGATCAACTCTATAAAGAGTGTGCAATGCTAAAAGCAAAATGCATGAACCTGGAAATCAAAGTAAGTGAATCTCAAAAAAAGAAAAGTAAAAAGGTTGTTGATCATTCTTATATCATGTTAGAAGAAAATGTGGGAAAACTAAAAGATAAGATGTATACTAAGGATGAACAGATAAGGACTCTTAAAGAAGAACTTGGTAAAGTCAAACATGAATTAGATCGAACTTGTAAATGGAATAAATCCTCTAATGCCTTGACATGGCTTCAAGAAAATCATAGTAGCAACCGGAGAGGAATTGGTTTTGGGAGTAAATTGCGCAAGTGAGATCGCAAAAGCAAGTATCTCACTCTCCCTGAGAACAAAATTTGCACCCACTGTGGTAAGACTGGTCACTACAAAATTGAGTGTACTACAAAAGAGCAGGACAATCGAAGAAATGAGAGTTTTATTTAAAGAAAAAATTGGTTACCAAATTGGGCCAAAAAAAGCTTAATTCACCCTTTCTCTCATAGAAAAGGACCCAAACTAGTTCGGGTTCTTAATACTAACCCTTGATTTGTTTTTTGTAGGTTCAAGTGAGAGGAAGCAGCCAAATTTGGTACTTGGATAGTGGCTGCTCAAAACATATGACAGGGAACAAGGAACAGTTCCTTTCACTTGAAAACCTCAAAGGAGTAAATGTCTCCTTTGGAAATGGAAAGAAAGGTGAAATTATCGGGGTTGGTAAGGTAGGTAAGGATGACACACGTTCCATTGAACATGTGTACTTGATAGATGGCTTGAAATATAGCCTGATCAGTGTGTCACAATTGTGTGACAGAGGTAACTTAGTTGCTTTCACTTCAACAAAATATTTTGTGATTAACCTGCTTACTAACAAGATTGTTTTGCAGGGAAAAAGAATGAATAACATCTATGTCATGGACTTGTCCACACTATCAGAAAATGAACTCACTAGCTTAAGTGTGTTGGACAGTGATCCCCTCCTCTGGCACAAAAAACTTGGTCACGCAAGTCTAAATCAGCTCAACAAATTAGTCTCCAAGCACTTAGTGGTAGGGCTTCCTAACATTAAGTTTAAGGAAGACAAAGTTGGTGAGGCATGTGCAAGGGGGAAGCAAGTAAGATCCTCTTTCAAAAGCAAGAAAATGGTCAGTACCTCCAGGACGTTGGAACTGGTTCATATGGACTTATGTGGTCCTATGAGAACTATGAGCAGGGGTGGTAAGAAATATGTAATGGTGCTAGTTGATGACTACTCAAGGTTCACTTGGACCTTATTTATGACATCTAAAGATGAAGCATTTGATATGTTCACTTCATTTGTTATAAAAACTCAAAACAGTTAGGAAATCAACTAGCATCAATAAGATCTGATCATGGTACTGAATTTGAGAATGCAAAGTTTGTTGAATTCTGCGATGAACATGGTAATAAAATCACAACTTTTCTGTCCCTAAAACCCCACAGCAAAATGGGGTTGTTGAAAAAAGAACAGAACTCTTGAAGATATGGCTAGAAATATGTTTCTTTCTAGAAAACTATCTCATAGCTTCTGGGCAGAAGCAATAAACACTGCATGCTACATAATAAATAGATGCATGACCAGGCCACTGGTAGAGAAAACTCCTTATGAATTACTTAAAGGGAGAAAGCCCAACATATCCCACCTTAGGGCTTTTCGATACAAGTGCTTTGTGCACAACAATGGCAAGGATTCCCTAGGTAAATTTGATCCCATAAATGATGAGGGAGTATTCTTGGTATATTCATCACATAGAAATCTTATAAAGTATATAACAAAAGAACTATTTTGTAGAGGAGAGTGTGCATGTTGTTTTTTATGAAACTAACACTCTTTCTGAGAGACAGGAACCAGAAGATGAGGATCTTGGACTGGTCAGAAGCAGTGAACAAATTGAAGCAATCATAAAAAATGGACCAGATGATGGACCAGGTCCAACTACCCCAAGCAACATGACAGGTGGAACTCAACAACAAATCACTCTGGACCTTGGCCTTGATCCTGCTCCACAACAATTGGTGCTCAAACCACACAGATATCAAAACTCTCATCCTCTTGAGAACATCATAACAGATTTGGCATCTGGAATCAAAACAAGATCATCCTTGAAAAATATATGTGTGTTTGATGCCTTTCTGTCCTTAATCGAACCAAAGAACATTGCTGAAGCTTTACAGGATGCTGACTGGCTAAATGCCATGCAAGCATAGCTGAATCAATTTGAAAGAAGTCAAGTATGGAACTTAGTACCCAGAGCACTAGACAGATCAGTGATTGGCACAAAGTGGGTCTTCAGGAACAAACTCGATGAGGATGGAACGGTTACAAGAAATAAGGCCAGATTGTTTGTCCAAGGATATAGTCAAGAAGTGGGAATTGACTATGATGAGACCTTTGCACCTGTGGCAAGACTGGAGGCAATCAGACTTCTTATAGCATTTGCTGCATACATGGAATTCACTCTCCATCAGATGGATGTAAAGAGTGCTTTCCTTAATGGCTATCTAAAGGAAGAAGTATTTGTCAAACAGCCTCCAGGTTTTGAAAGCAAGGAGATACCTGACCATGTATACAAACTTGACAAGGCTTTGTAAGGACTCAAACAAGAACCAAGAGCATGGTATGAGCATCTATCAAAATTCCTGCTAGAACATGGATACAAACGAGGTAAAATTGACAGTACCTTGTTCTTAAAGGAAAAAGGTAAGGATCTCCTAGTTGTGCAAATATATGTGGGTGATATCATATTTGGGGCAACCTCTGACAAATTGAGTAATGAATTTGCTAAAATTATGGGGAGTGAGTTTGAGATGAGTATGATGGGTGAGCTAAACTTCTTTTTAGGCTTGCAAATCAAGAAAAGATCAAATGGAACATTGATCCATCAACAGAAATATGTGAAAGAATTACTCAAAATATTTAAAATGGAAGACTCAAAAGAAATTGACACCCCCATAGCCACAGTACAAAATTAGATGTGGATGAACCTGGTTTATCTATTGATCAAAATCTATACAGAGGGATGATTGGGTCTTTATTATATCTCACTGCCAGCAGACCTGATATTGTGTTCAGTGTAGGACTGTGTGCTAGGTTTCAGGCAATTCCAAAGGAGTCTCATCTAACTGCAGTGAAGAGAATTCTGAGATATCTGAAGGGCACTACTGATTTATGTCTTTGGTATCCTAAAGGTAGTAATTTCGACCTTGTAGGATATGTTGATACAGACTATGCAGGTTTCGTGGTTGACAGGAAAAGTACCTCAGGCATGGCTCACTTTTTGGGCTCTTGCCTTGTGTCTTGGGCCACCAAGAAACAAAAATCAGTAGCCTTGTCTACTGCTGAGGCTGAATATGTGGTTGCAGCCTCATGCTGTGCTCAGTTTCTATGGATCAAGAAACAACTCATGGATTTTGGTATAAAGGTTGGATGCATTTTTATTTTCTGTGACAATACTAGTGCAATTAGCATGACGAAGAACTCGGTTCATCATAAGAGAACCAAGCACATAGATGTCAGACACCATTTCCTAAGAGATAACTATGAAAAAAGAATGATCTCAATTGAATTCTGTGCTACTGACAAACAAATTGCTGATATTTTCACTAAGGCACTAAGTAGGGAGCATTTTGAGAGAAACAGGCTAGAATTAGGGATGATTAAGATCACCTAATTGAAAAACAAAAAGTTTTTTTTGTTAGAAACACTAAAATAGGTAACTAACCAGACTAATCAATGCTCAACATCATGACCTTACTGCCATACTCTTTTTCCATGTATTAATATGATTCCCTGGATACTAATGATGTTTTTATATCTTTGTAAATTGAGGCAAATTAAAGACTATAACACGTTGAACCTAGTTCATTGCTGCTGTTTCATCTTACTGACAAGGTACGTGCTCATCACTATACACTTATTGAAATAATTATAGTCACACATGAGCAGGACTCTATCTATTTGGTTCAGTTCAAATTCTCAGTACTTATCCCAAAATGAACCAGTTTCAAAGAGTCCTATCAAACCTTAATTAGCCTAGATTTAGGGAGTTATAACCGTCTAATCACTGTCAATCCTGCAGCGATTAGACTCCCACTTGACCAAGAATTATGCCCGTTGTATAATTAATAACCACATCTTTAAAAGGCCATCATTACCTCCCCTCTTCAAAAGCATAACCGATGAACCAAGTTCATCATTCCTCTCATACCAAAGCGATCAACTTTCTTCTCTCCCCAAATCTTCAATAACAATGACTTATACACCACCCCCTACTTCATCTTCATCAACCACCCCTGATTACGAGGTCGGTCTTGGTGATACTGGTTCAAATTCTCCATCGATACACAACTCACATTCTCCAACCAGGTCTTCAACCCCCCAAAATACTCCAGTTCCTGAATTTATCCCTAAACCCACTCCTTCACCCAAATCAGTCCCAGCCATTACACCTAGCCCCAATCCAGCCCCCAGAAAACGTAGAGTAAAGATGTTGGCCAGGAAAATAGTTTCATGTGGTTCTCATGCCAGAAAATTGAATGAGATACTTCAAGCCAGCAAGGTCCAAGACTCTAAACCTTCAAGCGAGTCTTTCAAATCTGCAAATGAGGATGAAGCACCGGGTTCATCTGACACTGACAAGGGAAATCTTGAAGTTAAGTCTGCAACTGAAATGGCTGAAAGTAGGTTTATCTTGATTGGGCCGATAGTGGATGTAGATGTACCGGATAGGCGAAGAAAAATTAGGAAAAACATAAACATTGAGAGAGAGGGAGAAGGCAGTTCAGAAAGGGAATCTGGGAAGGAAGGTGCTACTCTGGCTATTGGTGGCCCCGCTGTGATTGGTGAAGAAGGAATCAAAGTTTCAGGGGGAAGAAATTCTGGGGAAGCAGCAGCAGGTCTGAAAAGTCTACAGCAAGCAGTAGATGAACCTGGTTCATCTATTGAGGAAACGTTGGTTGAGCTGATGAAAAAGTTGGGTGAGTCCTACAAACCAAAAAGGAAGAGAACTCCAAAACCCAAGAAAGCTAATACACCAGGATCAACCAAGAAGAGGAAAGCTTCATCATCTGCTGATGCTCCTGCCCCAAAGAATCATTTACTAGAAGCACAGTCAGGTTAGGAGAAGAAGAATTGGAAAAAGCTCTGAGAAAGAGCAAGAAGAAGAAGACTGCTAGGGGAAAGGCAATAGTTGGAGACCCCGTTGAGGCAGTTCATGTTGATGACGATGAGATGGACCTGGTCTATCAGAAGGAGCAACCAACACCAGTTGAGGTTGAGACACCAAAACCCAAGAAATCTAAGGCTTCTCCCAAGAAGTCAGCATCTGTGTCTGCCACACCCTCAACAGTTGCAAAGAGGACCAGGTCTGCATCAAAGAAAGTAAAGATTGTTGATGATGAGGAATGGAGTGGAGAATAAGAGGAAGTGTCTGGTGAGGAGACTAACAAACTCACAATGTTTGGTAACCGTACTATCTTGAAAGGGAAGTTGTTTAGAGACCTTGAGGAGTCAGGGATGATTTTTTTGTTGGATACCTTGGATGTGCAAGGGTGGAAGGACATGGTTCTTCACCGTGAGGGAAGACTGGCTAGGAATGAGTTGGTTGAGTTTATGGCTAACGTAGTTGTCAAAGATGGCAGAGTATCCTCCAAGGTTCAAAGGGTTGAGATTTCGTTTGATACAAAGGAGTTGGGGAAGATACTGCATATCCCTTATGAGAGTTATGATGATTACATAAGACAAAGGTGGCCTAATCTGGATGATTTGCCCTTAGTTCTTCAAATCACAAGGTCCTTCTATAAGAATGAGCAAGAATTGAAACCCAGAGCAGTGTTTAAGAGTGAGATGAGGCCTCAGCACAAACTGTTCTTTGAGTTTGTGATAAAATTTTTGCTGCCTAGGCAAGAGCGAAGGCACATTGCCAGCTACGTGGATCTTACACTCATGGAGTGTTTTTACAGGGGTAAACAGATTAATTGGCCTGCCTTCATCATCCAGCTCTTGGACAGGGTTGTGAATGGAACCAAGGCACATGCTATAGCTTATGGGTTTATCCTGACTGTTGTGCTTGCTCACTTCAAGGTTCCAGTGAAGAATGCTGAAATGGCTACTGCTAAGGACTACTTTGCGAAGAATACGTTGCTGACCTATGACTACACTGTTAATATTCCTGAGGATGAACCTGGTTCATCTAGGAAACTTCCTGTAAATAGCAAGGTCAGGACGCTTGTGCAGGATGGTGAGATCAAGGATGCGAAGATCCTTCGTTTGAAATCTCGCCTTATTGAGGTTGAAGTTGAGCGGGATGCTCTCAAAGCTGAATTAGCCAAAGAAAAGGAGAAGAATGAGGGTGTTCTTCATCAAATTCTCTCTCTTCTTCAAGCCAAGACCACAACCTCCTCTGCCCCTTCCCAACCTTAGGAGTCCAGTGCCTCCAATAACCCCTTCTATGACCCAGTTTGGGATTGTTCTATTTTTTGTTTTCTGTTTTGCTCATGGTTGCGACTGTTCTTAATTCTTTTTGTGTATGGTGTTTGATCTGCTTTCTAATCAATGAATTTTGTTGTTTGGTTATTGATTTTGTCTCATTTTCTTAAATAGCTTACATTTGATTAGTTTCCTTTGATGATTAATTCATGATTTGCATTTGCAGTTGCCTCAATGGCCATGAGTAATTGTTAATACTTCTGGTAAGTTTATCATTTTGTAACTTTTTGATGATGCCAAAAAGGGGAAGATATGTGCTTTTTCAAAATTTCAATGCTTTTAGTGATATTTATAACCTAATGAACCTGGTCTCTCTATGATGAATGCTTAAATCTATAAAATATGTCTATGTTGGATTGAAGTATGTAAAGGGTTAAGCACAGAGTTTGTCATCATCAAAAAGGGGGAATTTGTTGAATCAAGTCACTGCATGGTTTTAAATATTGACAAATGCCAACTCAGTTGAACCAGGTCCATCAGGGCAAACATAGTCAAACAGACCCATTGGCACGAGAAGCGTCCATGCACAGGACATAAACATTATCTGTGAACTAAGAGGTTATCTCCTAAGCGAAAAGGTTGCAAGTTGATAAGAAGATGGAGTTTGATTTCAGGTAGGACATAATCGAGATCAAGGAAGTTGAGATAAACTCAAACTCTTCCACCAAGGAAGAGTTGTATTAGAACTGAACGACAATGTCTCAACTACTGATTCTATAAAATGTTGAAGCATTCCTGCTGAAAAAAATAAAGCACAAACACAGAAGTGAAACAAGAACTGAAAGCAAAATTACCAAAACAATTTGGCAAGCAGAATCCTTGTGCGACACAAAAGCTACTTGAACTAGCTAGAAGAACCAGTTCCCTCTGTTGTCTTTTGAGTCTAGTTGTTTGTAGTAGGTGATTACATATTGTATCTTTCAGCTTTATCAAGAAGCAATTGTAATAGGTACACACTGTTCAAGTTAGAGTTAACTTGAAGTTTTTCGCAAGTAGCTAGAGGCTAGTTTGCCACAAAGAGATTAGAGTTAGTCCTTAGGTTTACAAAAGAGTTTTATTTTGTAAATGTTGTTTGGCTCGTTGACATAGTGAAGAGTTTGTGAAAATTCTACTGGGAAGTAGGTCGTGGTTTTTTCACCTTGAGCCAGGTGTTTTTCCACGTAAAAATTGTTGTGTTCTTTAGATTTTACAATTACTTTTCCGCAAACTGTAGAAGTTGGAACACCAAGAAGAACCAGGTTCTTCTATAGCGACAACACTCAAAAATTGGACACCACACAAATCACCCCCTCCCTCTTGTGTGGTATTGACGCATAAAACATCATTTATTTATCAAAAACTTTCACAATTCAGACCAAGCCTTTCACAACACGTTTATCTCAACAATTGTAAATAGAACACAGTATAGCTCACAAGATGTATCCAATATTATTTCATAATGAAACCAACCAGAATATATGTAAATATCATAACACTGTCATCCAGTTCAACCTTTATGTACCATAACAAAATCAAGGGAATAGCCAACACCTTTAACACGCGTGCAACAATACTTGGCAATCTAATGAAAACAAATAGTCAAGTAGCATATGCGGAGTAATTCAATTGCGTACTTGAACATATTTCTAAAAGCCGCCTAGAAATGAATATTTTCATCTATTCACTCATGAACTAAATTTAATGAGCTCCAAATAGTTTATCTTATCCTCCCGTTTTACATTTTTAAAGTCTGGGGTCCTACTCTACAATATTATCAATACTTTTTTTGTTTTTGTTTATTGGTCTAAGGTTTAAGACTTCACTAAATCTTCAAAAGAAAAACATAAAAATGATAATCCAAATGCATTCTTGATCTATATAAAATATGGACAAAAGTACATGAGACTCTTATTCAGGTCTTAGATTTATTACATCAAAGATCATCACTTGACCATATAAACCTCAACAATCATAAAACAGTCAAGTCGGGAAGCAAATAAATGGAAAACGGAAAAGGGATCATGGTAAACAACAATTTGGTAGTGCATAGGTACTTGTCACCTCACCTATACACTACACACAAGCAATTTCACATAACAATCAGGTTGGGGATTCTTATTCCCTCAAGTCAAGGTTAAACCAAGCACTTACCTCCACTTCACAGCCCACTCACTGTTCAATTATAGATTTTCCTCTTGAATTCACCTCCAATACACTCGAATCTAACCATAATTAGCTTAATATCATTAATTAATGCTAAAAGAACTAACTTTATTGAAAATTATAATTTTTCCTAAGTTTTCTCAAAGAAAGTTAAAATCCGACCCCGGGCCCGCTTGGTCCAAACTCGGGGTTTAGATCAATTTACGTTTACCCATTCACCCACGAGCCCGAATATATAATTAGTTTTGAAATCCGACCTCAATTCGAGGTAAAAATTCGATTTTTACAAAATTTCCTAATTCTGCCGAAACCCTCAATTTTTAGCATGAAAATTCTTAGTTTTTTATTTAAAAGTGATGAAAAATATTGAGTAATTGAAATATAACCAAAAAAAGAGTAGATAACACTTACCCCAATCCCTATGGTGAAAATCTCCCAAATCCGAGCTCCCCAACTCAAAATATGACCGAATGAACAAACCCTAGTTTTATATATTTTTCTGTCAGCTATTCTGCCTTGTTTCTCATACCAAACAATCCTGAAACTCAATTTTTATGTCTCCAATAGATTCTTTGTGAAATTATGGTCAATTTAGGCTTTTGAATCACTCAATTTGACCTTATAATGAATGAGATATGTAGATTTTAATATTTGCAAATCGTGCAGATTCTTAAATTCGCTACTAGTGACAATTTCGTAATTAATCTGAAAAATCTGGTAACCTTAGTAAAATGACCATAAAATCCTCATACGATGTCCAAATTCAGCGATTCTTTTTGCTACGGGTCCGTAATTAAAATACGGATCTAATAATTCATTCAAAACAAAAATCGTAGCTCATTTGTTCAATACGATATCATTCATGCTTGAAGAAACGACGTCGAAGCATAAGAAAGAACGAGCGCAACACAACCCAAAAACTCACCCGAGCCGTCTGGGCTCTAAACCAAACATGCACGTAAGTCTAAAAACATCATACAGACTTGCTCGTGTGATCAACTCATGAAATAACATGTAAAACTATGAATTAAACCTCAAAAATCATCATTTTTCTCAAGAACACTTCAATTTCACTATTTCTCAATCAGACGTTCGAATCACGTCAAATAAACTCCGATTCTCACCAAAATTCACAGTTAGTATTCAAATATATAACAAATCTGTACCGGGATCCGGAACCAAAATACGAGCCTGATACCATTAGTTTCAAACATTAATTCTTTTCTTTATTTCATTAATAATTCAGCAAAATAATTTCTTTCAAAAATTGATTTCTAAGGCTTGGGACCTTGAAATTAATTTCCGAGATACGCCCAAGTCCCATATTTTATTGCGGACCTCCCCGGGATCGTCGGAACACAGATCCGGGTCCGTTTACTAAAAATGTTGACTCAAGTCAACTAAAAGCAAATTTTAATTCTAAAAATTATTATTTCTTATATTTTCACATAAAAGCTTTCAGGTTTCATGTCCGGACTACGCACGCAAATTGAGGTAATTAAATTTAGTCTTTTTATGGCTAATAAGCTTAGAACGGAGTCTTAATTCATAAAATGACCCATTGGGTCATCACAGTTAGTCCTATAGGTAGGATTTCTAGTATGTAAACACAATATAGAACCTATACCATTTCAACAAACATGATATGAAACTTATAACCAAAACCAACAGCACAAATAGAGACCCTATAGGAAAGATTTCTACCCGAATTTGCAAATGAAAATAATAAACCATTCCCAATTTTACTATATACCCAGAATTGTTTGTTACAAAATTATTAAAGACCAGGTTAATGAATGAATTACATAATAAAATAAACTATAGAGAGCCTACAACAGGCCCAAATACACCTGGGCAACCCAGGTCTTCAACCCATAACAGCTCCAAGGCTCACTTTCATAGGTACAAAACAATAAGTGGTGAATGATTCACTCATAGCACACAGAACCCAGGTCTCTAGTGTGTCAAAGTTCCCAAGGGCTTCAAGAACCCAGGGCAATGCTCACACTAGAGAACAAATGCTCAGAAATAGTTCAAAGGAGATTAGAAACCAAACCCCAATGTGCCAGAGTTCACAAGGGTCTCTTATGGACCCCGAGCAGTGCTCACACTGGGGAGGTTAAGGATAGAACCTAAAGGACCTAAGAATAGGGGTTTAAGGTAGCAACACATAAATGAAGAAATGGCCAAGGGACAAATTTTAAAACATGTTTGATTTTAGGAAGCCAACATAACAGAGTTCAAAACACAGAACAGTAGACAGCAAGATTTGAACATATAGGCAGAATTGCATTAAGAAGTCAAATTGGCAAGATTTGCAAAGTTGTTCATGCTCGGGTGCTTAGTACTTACTAAGTTAAAGTCTGAAAGGCCTAATTAGGCTGAGTGTACATGCTAGAATTAAGGACAAGCTTTGTTCATTCACAAACAGTATTTAGATATAGTATGAAAGCAAAGAGTTAAATAATCATATGGAATCCAAATGAATGAAAGACATACTAAAGGACAAGTTATCAGGGTACATGAGTGACAGAAAAAGGGTTTAATCAATAAAAACTTTGTAAAGATTCAGGATAGGTGAACTAATAAGTATTCTAGTATTACCCTAAGAGATCACTACAAATTCAAGGCAAGTGCAAAACTAACAAAACTGCATACATGAAGCAAATTAAAAGGGTATTAAGCTAACACCTAAGAAGATTCATATTATTCAAAACAAACAGCCTCAGAACTAACAGTATTACTTAGAGAACTAGAGAGAGACTCGAACAAACATGAAATTGACAGAATCATGCTCAAAAACTAAACTTTAAACGTGTTGAATCACATTTTGAACTTTTGGACTAAGCATGCTACATTTATGGATGTGGTGAGGCAGAATTGGGAAGCTGATTTCATAGGGGATCCATTTTTTATGTTCAAGAAGAAGCTCAAGAGGGTGAAGGTAGCACTGCCAAAATGGAGTAGGGAAACATTTGGTGATATCTTCAAGCAATTGGCTATTGTGGAGGACATTCTTAGCGTGAAAGAGATGTTGTTTGAAGAAGAGACGACAATTGAGAATAGGAATGTGCATCAAAAGGCTCAATCTGAATTGAAGAAATACTTGAGTATTGATGAGCAGTATTGGAAGCAAAAAGCTGGGATGACTTGGTTTGCTGAAGGAGATAGGAATACAAGTTTCTTTCACAATCATGTCAATGGAAAAAGAAAGAAATTACAACTGAAGAGGATCAAAAATGGAAGTGGGGTATGGACTGAAGACCAGGAGAAATTGGATACAACTGCAGTGGACTTATATGAAAAATAGGTCACAAATGAAGGTGATGCATCTGACTTTTCCTTGATCAATAATGTACCTTCGATGGTCACTATGGAACAGTATTTGGAACTTAGCAGATTGCCAACAATTGAAGAGGTAAGTACAACCATTTTTGAGCTTAGTGGGGAGAGTGCTAGTGGTCCAGATGGATTCACTGGCCTGTTTTATCAAACATGCTGAGATGTTATTGGTGCTGATATACACAACATGGTGCTACACTTCTACGGAGGAGTTGCACTGCCTAAATCCATCACTCACACCAATCTAGTGTTGTTGCCTAAGAAACCTAGAGTTGAGACCTTTTCTGACTTAAGACCTATTAGCTTGAGCAACTTCATTAACAATGTCTTGTCTAGGGTGTTACATAATAGATTGGAAAGTTTTTTGCCTTCTCTAATATCTCCTAATCATTCAGAATTTGTGAAGGGTAGGAGTGTTTTTGAGAACGTATTATTGACTCAAGAAATTGTCACTGACATAAGATTAAGGGGAAAGCCAGCAAATGTGATGATCAAGCTTGATATGGCTAAGGCTTATGATAGGGTTTCATGGAAGTACTTATTGCATGTACTAAGTAAGATGGGATTTTCTGAGCACTTCATCAACATGGTGTGGAACTTGGTGTCAAATAACTGGTACTTAGTATTGGTAAATGGGCAGTCCTCAGGGTTCTTTAAGTCTACAAGGGGTGTGAAGCAAGGGGATCCCCTATCATCAGCATTGTTCATTCTGTCAGCTAAGGTACTTTCCAGGTCTTTGAATAAGCTATTTGAAGACAGGTCATTTGTGGGATTTGGAATGCCTAAGTGGTCTGATCCTTTAAACCACTTGGCATATGCTGATGATACTATAATCTTTGCTTCTGCTCATCCTTCATCCTTGAGCAAGATTATGGCAGTGTTGGGGAACTATGAGAAGATATCAGGCCACATGATCAACAAAGATAAGAGTTCATAATACATGTATTCAAAGATTCCTAATGGCTTGTTTCAGGCGGTTGGATCTATTACAGGATTTGCAAGAGGTAAATTCCCCTTCAAATATCTAGGGTGTCCTATGTTTTACACTAGAAGAAGGAAGGAATAGTATGAGAATCTTATCAAGAAAGTAAATGCTAAATTGCATTCATGGAAAGGAAAGTTGTTGTCATTTGGAGGAAAGGCAACACTCATTTCTAGTGTGTTGCAAAGTATGTCATTCCACATGTTATCAGTCCTTCATCCACCAAAAAATGTCCTGGAGCATCTTCATAAGATTTTTGCTAGGTTCTTTTGGAGCACAAAGGAAGAAGGGAGAAGCAGACATTGGGCTTCATGGCAAAATCTTTGCCTTCCTAAAGAGGAAGGGGACCTAGGTTTTAGGTCCTTACATGATGTGTCGAGGACACTATTTGCTAAACAATGGTGGAGTTTTAGGACCACAAAATCTTTGTGGTCTAATTTCATGTGGAATAAGTATTGCAAGAAGTAGATACCAACGGTGGTGCAGTTTAGAAGAGGATCTCATGTTTGGAGACAAATGTTGAATGCTAGGGAAGAAGTAGAACATGAGATACTATGGGAATTGAAGAGTGGAACAACTAAAATTTGGCATGAAAGTTGGACTGGATTGGGTGCACTTTATCACGTATTACCTAAAGACTTTCCAATCAATGAAGATCTTCAGGACGTGGCAGAATTGTGGCAAGGTGAGACATGGGATGATCAGCTGCTAGATAAAACTTTCAATGAGTAAATTGTAGAACATATAAGGCTTAATGTGCATTATGAAGACAGTGAGGGATACTGGGATAGGCCATACTGGATGCCAACTCCTTCAGTCAAGTTCAGTGTTAGCAATGCTTGGAAAATATTAAGCCATAGGGATGATCCTAATCAGGAATTCAAGTTAATTAATGTGGATTAAAGGATTACCATTCAAGATATCCTTCTTCTTGTGGAGATTGTGGAGGAAGAAAATAGCCACTGATGACATGTGGATGAGGAAAGGGCAAATGGTAATGTCTAGGTGTTGGTGTTGTCAGCATCCCCAAGAGGAATCTATTGAGCATATATTTGTCACAAGTCCTACTGCCTCTAAAGTATGGAACTTGTTCATAGGGGATGCTGGAATTACTGTGCCATTGATTTAATTGAAGCAGGTTATAAGGAATTGGTGGTATGCTCAATGTTGTCCAAAGTTAAAGCCCTTGTTTCAAGCAGTACTAGCTATCATCACTTGGGAACTTTGGAAGAGAAGAAATGCAGGTAAACATGGGGGTTCAGTGTCCACAAATAGGGTGATTCATGAGATCAATAGGAAATTGCATCAATTGGAAAGGGTGAGGTATGCTTGGATGCCTAATATTCCATTGTTATGGCTAGGAATAATTCAATATTTTGAAGGATATAAACCTATATTGATCACCACAATAGTAACATGGCAACTTCATTTTCATGGTTGGTACAAATGTAATACTGATGGAGCCTCAAAAGAAAATCCTGGTCCTAGATCCTTAGGCTTTTGTGTGAGGAATGATGAAGATGATGTGGTGTATGAAAGGACAGTAGACCTGGGGGTGACAAATAATGTGGTGGCTGAAGCTAAGTCTATTCTTCAAGGATTGTAATAGTGTGTGGAGCATGATCTTCACCCTCTCATATTGGAGACTGATTCATTGGTGATGAAGAAAGTGATAGAAGGGGAATGAGATCCTCCATGGGTAATTGCAAATGAATAGAGACACAAATAACACCAAAACCAGTGAGTTGAGATGATTAAGCAAACAAGATATAAAAGATTCTAAAGATCTAAAATATTCTAACTCTTAAGGCAAGTGAAAAGAAATCGGCAGAATCTAAACAAGGAAAGTGTAATTCACACATAATATGACGAACATAGATAAGAAAATACCCAAAATCGAGGAATCGAACCAATTTTGGTTCGATTTGGAGAAAATTTGTAAACCCTAGTTTTAGGGTAAATCAAAATCATCAAAAATATAGATAGAATCAGACTCACACGGTAGAATAAACGTATGTAGACGGAATATCGTCTAGATTCAAGAAAATGAGCCAATCAGACAGAATCAGAGTGGTAATACTTGCCATGTTTAGGCAAGTACTAAGTAATACCATAGAGAATCAACCAGTAGCGAGAATATACAGATATTGTAAGTAAATAGGAAGGGAATACCATTATAAGAGGGATTAGGAGAGGGTATTGGGGTGTGACGGCTAGGGTTAGGGTTCTTCAGAGGGTGAGATATTGAGAGGATTCAATGACGGCGAGTGAGAGGGAATGGGGGAAATTAGGATTAGGGGCTAATAATATAAGAGTAGGTCGACAGGGGGCCCTTGATCTTAGGAGATCAACGGCCAGGATTTAAAATGGGAGTGGGTGGGTTAGTTGAATGGGTCGCGACCGAGTTAGAGTAATTGGGTCGTGGTTTTGGTCTGGGGTTATTGGGTTCGGTATTTTAGGTGTTGCGCTGGGGTTATTTGGGCTGGCTTGGGTATCCTAGGTCCGAAAATAGGAGGAATTTAGGGGCTATTAGTTAAATACCCAATTTAATTAATAAAATAATTCATAAAAATGATAAATAAAATAATAAAAATATTATTTTTGCATAAAATGGTTAACAACAATTATTTATTACTATAAAATCATAAAAAGGTTATTTTTGCATAAATAAAATAAACATAAGTATATATGGACTATTATTGCAAAATGTGCAATTTTAGCCTTAAATGCAAATGTAATTATAATAAATGCACCAAAAATATTTAAAGCTTAATATGGATATAAATGATGAATTTTATATGATAAAAATATCATAAAGTAATTTGTAAGGTAATGTAGATATTTATATAATAAAATATGGGAATAAATTCATTTAAAAAATCTTTAAAAATTATAAAAAAAATGAGGAAAAATATTGATGATGCACATGCACTATTTCAAAAGTATATGTATGTGTATATACATATATATATATATATATATGTATATACACATGCATATACTTTNTTGGGTATCAACAGCGTGTAACCTGAATAACCATCAAGAAAACAGTAAAAACCATGTAATGCTACTCTTTCCAACATCATGTAATTGATACATGCCCTTCATCCTATAATTTTTCTTATAGGTATGAGTTCATTACTTTCATTTTTTACGACATTCATACCTCTTTTTTCGGTACCACTTGCACAGGACTTACCCAAGGGCTGTCAGATATGGGGTAGATGATACATGTTGCCGGAAGCTTCACCACTTCTTTTTTAAATACCTCTTGCATTGATGGGTTAAGTCTCTTTTGAGGTTGGACTATTGGTTTGTAATTGTCACGACCCAATTTCACTATAGGCCGTGATGGCTCCCAACACCGTTGTTAGGTAAGCCAACACTAATAAATCTAGTGGTTTCCACTTTTAATATGTTTGCAAAGCGAATAACATTCCTCATTGATAAATATATTGTGCACTACTGAGGGTCAAATGACCTGAACCATATAATATATTAATAAATCTTGTCGAGCCGAACGGCCCGCTCCCATGAAAGTAGTGGAAATTTACCCCGCTCGCGAAATATATTTGCGAAACGGTTGAACATAGATGTTCTCAATTTATCACAATATTTCTCAATATATTTTTGAAATAGAAAATTCAACTTGGAACCTTAAATTATTGGAAGTTATCAAACTCCACTTTAAATCCAACAAGCAGTAAACATAATCCAGCAACGATATCAACAAATCATGGTGTAAGCCTAAATCTACCCGGGCATAAGCATGAATACTAGTACGCACGAACTCTCGTGACATCATGTGTGCGTAGCCCCCACAAAGAGAAGCACATTTTGATTTAAGTTCACCTATCGGGTTAATTCCCTCTTACAAGGTTAGAAAAGAGACTTACCTCGTCTCAAGGCCTACTTCCCGGTTCAAGAATGCGGTCAAACCCTCAAGTCGGTGCCGAATCAATCCAAAACAAATCAAATAATATACAAATTAATCAATACGTGCTCAAGAATTTGTATTCCAACTATTAAAAAGGTTACCCAACCCTAAATGCAAGATTCTAAAAATTCACCCCCGGGCCCACGTGCCCGGATTCCGGAAATTATTTAAGAAAGTTGTTACCCATAACCTTAGGAACATAAATATATGATTTTCACTAAGTTCTATAACCATTTTCATGTTAAAATCCCATTTTTATCAAAATCTAGTTTTTTCATCTAAACCCATGATTTCCAGCTAATTTTCATGTTAAAATCTACCCATAATCTATGTATTAAAATCTAATTAGGTAGAAATTACTTACCTTCAAAAGCTAGGTCGAAATCCCCTCCTTAAAAGCTCTCAAATCGCCTAAGAGTGACAGAAAATATGATAGAAATGGCTTAAGTCCTGTATTAATGACCCCTTTCTGCCCAACAACTTTCCCACCTGTGGTGTTTTGGCCGCATCGTCTCGCACCTACGGCAAAACCCTCGCAAGTGCGAATTTCCCTCACCTGGACAGGCTTCCCATTTGCGGACTAAAGAGGCCGCTCCTGCGATCAAGCCTCTCGCACCTGCGGTCACGTAGGTGGGCCAATTTTTCCGCATCTGCGGTGGCTGGGCTGCCCTCCATGGTTCGCTTTTGCGTCTGGCCAAGCCCATGTGCGATTATGACAGAACTGGAGCTCCAACTACTGCTCCAAACTTCCCACTTAGTCCGAGCCTCGTCCGATTGACACTCAGGGCCCGCGGGGCCCCGCCCGAACATACCAACAAGTTTGGAATCATAAAACGGACTCGCTCGAACTCTCGGAACACCCGAAACAACATCAAAACTAAGAACGCACCCCAAAACCAATTGAATCAAACTTATGAACTTCAAGTTCTTCAATTTACTCCAATGCGCCGAAACGTACTTAAACTACTCAGATTGACACCAAAATTTACGTACAAGTCTTAAATGACATTACAGGAACTATTCCCGATCTCGAGTTCCGTTTGGACCTCGATATCATCAAAACCCGTTCCAAAACAAATTTAATTAACTTCTAAACCTTCAAAGAACCAACTTTCACTCTTAGGCGCCAAAACGCCCACGGGTCATCTAAAACCCGACCCGAGCATACTCCTAAGTTTGAAATCATCATACGAACCTATTGGAACCGTCAAATTCTGAATCCGAGGTCGTTTACTCAAAATGATGACCGAAGTCAAACTTAGCCTTTTAAGGCCAACATAAGGAATCAATTGTTCCAATTTCAACCCGAACCCTTCCAAATCTCAAATTAACCATCCCCGCAACTTATAAAATAGTAAAAGCACATATGGGGAGTCTTATTTAGGGGAACTATGTTCTAGAAGGAAAAATGACCGGTTGGGTCGTTACATTCTCCACCTATTAAACAAATGTTCGTCCTCAAATGGGTCTAAATCATACCTGGAGTGTTGAACAAGTGAGATACCTTCTCTGCATGTCCTCCTTGGACTTCCAAGTCACCTCCTCAACTGGTTGGCCCCTCTACTTGACCTTCACCATAGAAATCCTCTTGGATCTCAACTGAAGATCCTGCCTATCAGCAATGGCAAATGGCTCCTCTTCGTAATCCAGACTCTCATGTAACTGAATCGTGCTAAAGTCTAACACATGCGACAAGTCGGGATGATACCTCCAGAGCATTGACACGTGAAAAATCGGATGAACTCCCGATATACTGGAGGCAAATCAAGCTCTTAAGCAACCTCCCCAATTCGCCTCAACACCTTAAATGGGCCTATATATATATATATATATATATATATATATATATATA
>ML329813.1:0-89362 GCA_005239505.1 Nicotiana paniculata
GATTTTCTGGAAGTATCCCATAGCACAAGTAGTCGATAATGGGTTGTCTCCATTCTTCTTTCTAAACTTCAGAAACAGCGACAAGATGCTTGAGTTTATTCTCTTCACATTCAACCTCATTTAGTGGCGGTACTACCCATTTTTGGCAGACAGTAACTTGCGCTTGATCATGCAGGGTTAACGATGAGGCCAAGGCAGCTAAAGCA
Source organism: Nicotiana paniculata (assembly GCA_005239505.1). Classification (NCBI taxonomy): domain Eukaryota; kingdom Viridiplantae; phylum Streptophyta; class Magnoliopsida; order Solanales; family Solanaceae; genus Nicotiana; species Nicotiana paniculata. Next base: position 207 of record ML329813.1, read on the forward strand.
TCAGCCTTCTTATTTTCTTTCCTTGGCACATGCTGAATAGTCACATCATCGAGCCACCCCATTAAATTTTTAGCTTAATCATGATATGGGCGTAGTTCATGCTTCTTAACCTCGTAACTACCCAAAAGCTTATTGACCACTATCTAGGAGTCACCAAAGACTTACAACTGTAATTGTTTCATATCAACAGCCATTTCAAGCCCAAGTATTAATGCTTGATACTCAGCAACATTGTTGGAACAGAGTTGTGTCAAGGTGAAGGAGTAGGGCAAGACTTTACCTTGGGAAGTGATAAATACTACGCCAGCATCAGCTCCCCCGCGATGCGCAGCACCATCAAAGTAACCTTCCATGGAGGTTGAACTTCAACGACCATTGCGTCTTCATCAGGTAGTTTGTCAGTTAGCTCCCAATCACCAGGTATCGGATGATCTGCCAAGAAGTCTACCAATGTTTGTCCTTTTACAGCCTTTTGAGGGATGTACAAGATCTCGAATTATTGAAATTGGAGATACCATCTCTCTAGTCTATCACTAAGAACATGTTTTGACATCACGAACTTGATGGGATTTGCTTTGGAAACAAGACGGACAACATGAGCTTGAAAGTAGTGCTTTAACTTTTGAATTGAGAAGACTAGCGCCAAACACAGCTTTTCAATTGGCGAATAATTCAGCTCATTTGGTGTCATCATCCTGCTCAAGTAGTAAAGGGAGTTTTCTTTCCCCTCACCATTTTCTTGGGCCAACAATGCTCCAACAGACCTTTCTTGTGCCGCAATGTATAGTATCAATGGCTTTCCAGGTATAGGAGCTGCTAAAACTGGAGGCTTCATCAAGTAGGCTTTGATACTTTCGAAAGCGTTGCTAGAAGCTTGGTTCACTTGAAAGGAACACCTTTCTTCATTAGGCAACTAAATGGTTGGCACCTTCCAACTAGGTTCGAGATGAATCTCCGAAGGTATGCTAGCTTTCCTTGCAGACTTTTCAATTCATGAATATCTCGAGGCTCGGGCATTTTCAAAATAACATCCGCTTTGGCTTGATCAATTTCAATCCCTCGATGCCGAACAATGAAACCAAGGAACTTTCCATAAGTAACTCCAAAGGCACATTTCAATGGGTTCATCCTAAGTTGGTACCTCCAGAGCAACTCAAATACCATTCTCAAGTCTTTCAAGTGGCCACCCTTCTTTCTTGATTTTACCACCAAGTCGTCAACATAGCATTCGAAATTCTTGTGGAGAAGATGGTCGAAAATATTCTGCATAGCCCTTGGTACGTAGCACCAGCGTTCTTCAAGCCAAAAGGCATCACCTTGTAGCAATAAATACCCTTGGGGGTGCGGAATGCAATAAGCTCTTCATCTTTTGGTGCCATGCGGATTTGGTTATAGCCCGACGAACCGTCCATGAAAGACATTGCTTCGTAACCAGTAATAGCATCGATCATCAGCTCAGGAATAGGAAGTGGGAATTCATCTTTGGGACACGCATTGTTGAGATCCCTGAAGTCAACACATACTCGAATCTGGCCATTCTTCTTCCTTCCAGGGACAATACTTGAAACCCATGTTGGGTATTTAACCTCCCAAATAAATCTCGCTTCAATGAGTTTGTTAACTTCGGTTTCAATCAGGGGAACCAAGTCTGGCCTAAAGCGCCTTTGAGCTTGCTTAACAGGACGAGCGCCATTCTTGACCGCAAGGTGATGGACTGCCATTTTAGGGTCCAAGCCAAGCATTTCTTTGTAACTCCAAGCAAAGACATCCCTAATCTCCCTGAGTAACTCAATATAAGTGCTTTCTTCATCAACTTCTAGTAAAGCACTTAGGTATGTGGGTCTTGGTTCTTCATCAGTGCCAAGGTTAACTTCTTTTAAAGCATCAACAGTTGCTTTCACCCCTTCTTCAAGTTTCGGGGGAGCATCTTTCGCATCTTCATTTTCTTGAGGGTCCCCATCGTTGAAGGTTATGTGATAACACGATGAAACATCGTCCAATTTCTCATCATCCTCCATTAGAGATAAAACACCATGCTCGCTTTGTGCAGTAACATGATACGAAGAACCCAACACTTTCTTTGTCTTAATCATGTTCTTTAGTGTATACCACAGTGTATGGCTTCACCTTCAGTACTTCATCACACGAGACCATGACTTCTATTTGTCACCTCATTCTAGAAGGAACCAAACTTTGAAAATCTTTAGAGACCCTCTGAATTTTGGGCAAAGTGGTTGTTCTTGTATTTTGATAATTTCTCTGGAACTTATTCACCTTCTTTAATGGACCCAATCTCTCAAATAGAGAAGTCCTCACAGTTGATTTTCCAAGTCTGTCAAAAACAGAAGGCCTGTTAGATACGGCATATTCGTTTTCTATAGTTATGTGATTGTTACTCGCCCTTCTGATTGAGATGCGCACTGCTGACGGTTTCTTGTATACCAAACCTTCGCGTGGTTGCCTCGTTGCAGTTTGTGATGGGAGCTTCCCTAACTTTGACGGCTCATCGGGATTGTATCCAGTTTCACAAATAGCTTGTAAACGTTATGATCAAAACCTTCATCTATTCGCTTTGTAGGGAGTGCCACATTTTGCAAACGATTTTGAGCTACAAACCCTGCAAGCAACTTCAAGGACAACTTTACTGCCTCAATTCGTTTCACCGGAAGAGTTAACTCCTTTAGTGTGTTGGTTTGGAGATTAGATGATTCGCCCTCATCTTTCTTCCTTTTAGGGACATATTGGAGCTTAGGACCTACTTTCTTGCCATAAGATGCAATATCCCCTCTATGAGATTTATTCACGTTGGGTTGTACCTCCTTAGTAACAACCTTGGCTTTACCGATAGTTACCTCAGCTCTTTTAGTTATGGGCTCGTCATTCTTGCTTTTTATGTCATCATAAACTTTTAGCTCATTCACAATGTGGTTTTTCAAGTAGAACTTTGCATTAGCGAAGTGTGACTCTGCCTCAGTGGATGGCGCATCATCGGCAATTATCGTCTTCTCGACTTCACCCTTGTAGTATTTTAAACATTGATGGTACGTAGACGAAACTACTTTATTCTCATGTATCAAGGCCTTCCAAGCAAGACATTGTATGAAGTGTTCGCATCTATCACATGCAGCCATGCACTTGATTGCATATCTTCAATCGTGATTCCCAGCCTGATCGCGTTTATGGCTCTTTTGCCCCCTTGGTTGAATCCTTGGATCATCACATGACTTTCTGAGAGTTCGTTCATGGGAATACCAAGTCGTTTCACAGTGTGAATTGGAAAAATGTTCACTGAGGATCCTCCATCAATGAAAATTAGGTTTACCCTTTCATCACACATATAGCCAACCACGTACAATGGGCGATTATGAGGAGTGTCACCTAGCAGAAGATCGTCACTTGTGAAAGTGACTTTTTCCTCACAAGCATAAACTTCTTGAGTAGTGGAGTCGATGAGCTTCTCCGAAGATGGTGCCGATGGTAGGTCATCACTCCTTTCTTTTCCTTAGTCAGTATGGAAACAAGAGGCATCAATACCCCCATGGGATATCTTCGTGCAGAACCAACTTGGTAAAAACTCCTCCAAGGTCACTGGATGTCGTGGCTTTTGAGGGTGGTGCACCTCCACTTTCGCTTTCTTTACGTGCTTAACTGGGTTCCATCTCCTAGGTCTTTTCGCCACTATCTTCCTCGTTGGTTGTTCCATTGATCCTTTTCGTGGGCCCCTTTTTGTGGCGCCTACGACGAGTCACCAACGTCTAACCTTCATCATCCTCAGGTTGACTGTCTTCAACCTTGTTGTTCTCTAGTAATTCTTCATCTTTACTTTCTTTGGAACTACATAATTCGTCATGATTGAATGAGCCAAATATGATAGAGACTTGGTTTGTGCTTGCTTTCTCATATTCAAGCACGATCTTCTTTTCACGAGCCAAGTCCATAACTTTGTCCTTGAAGACAAAGCACTTCTCCAGAGGGTGGCTCACAAGTCGATGATATTTGCAGTAATTTGGGTCGTCGATTTTCTCAGCTTCATTTGTTCGTGTCATCTCCGGAAGTTCAATGAGATTTAACTCGGGGAATTCTTCAAAAATAGTCGGCACATCAGAATCTAGAAATGGGTACTCTTTCTCTTGCATTTATTTTAGAGTCAACTTTCCACTTGGCTTATCTTGAAACGGAGTGGATTTCATACTCTGCTTCTTGCTCACCTTCGTCATGAACTTCGGAGATGATGTGTTGACATTCATAGCTTCTTTATTTTCATATCTCGGTACAAACTTGCTCCATTTTTTGACTTCTTGCTTGTCGTTCCCTTTGCGAGGTTCATAGATTGGCAACCTTTCATTCCCAGCAGAGGCCATTCTCAATTCCATGTCATGGGCACGAGTTGCAAGTTCTTCAAATGTGCCAGGCTTGATACCTTGCAAGATGTAGCGCAACACCCAATGCATACCTTGGATGCACATCTCTATGCCAGAAGCTTCACTAAGCCTGTCTTTACAGTTGAGGCTTGCATTCCTCCAACGATTGATAAAGTCGATAACTGGTTCACTCTTCCGTTGACGAGTACTTGTGAGTTCTATCATACTCACAGTACGTCTCGTGCTATAAAAGCGATTGAGAAATTCTTGTTCTAGTTGATCCCAACTACCAACAGATCCAGCCTCGAGGTCCGTGTACCAATCAAAAGCATTTCCTTTTAATGAGCGGACAAACTTCTTGACAAGGTAATCTCCATAAGTCCCAACATTGTTGCACTTCTCAACGAAGTGCGCCACATGTTGCTTTGGATTGCCTTTGTCATCAAACTGTTGAAATTTTCGGAGGTTGATAGCCAGTGGGCATCTTCAACATATTGATTCTTGAAGTGTCCGGCTTTGCATAGGTAAAGGAGGACTTGGAATCAACTTAATATATTTTTTTTATAGTCCCTTCAATAAACTCCTTTAGTTGATTGATTGGAATCATCCCTCCCGAAGAGACTGGAATTTCCTTAGTGGATGCAACTTGTCGTGGGGGAGCATCAATCTCTTAGACTTCTGGGAGTTTGCCAGATGCATGGGTGGATTATTTTTCCATTAAGATTCACACCCTATATGTTAGCTTATCGATTCTAGCATCTTGATTTTGCATGCACTTGGTCAAGCAAGCGATTGCTTCCGTCAAGTTTGCCAACTGCTCCTCCACAGATGAAGTGTTTGTTACCATGGCTTGCATGATTTTCATGGACGATGGAGAGTAACATGGATTTTCACACAGATTGATCCTTGATTGGCTCACGCTATGTGGTGTAAGTGGGGAGGATCCATCACTTGAAGCGTCATCATCTTCCTTCACAGCAGAGTGCTTGGATCCGGAGAGGTTAAGCAGACAAGAGTTTTCTCACTCTAATCTACTCTTAGTTCTTTAGGTTCTACCCCCTCCAATGTATGACTGCCTTGGGATTCCCGTGAGATCCCTCTGAACTCTGATGCACTGGGGGTTGGCCCTTCCACACTGCACTTACTCAATTATGGTTATGAAATCTGGGTGTGAGCACTGCCTGGGATCCCTTGAGGTCCTTAGGGAACTCTGACACACCCGGATATGAGAAAGGCTATGAAACATTTGGGCACTTGAGGTTTTGGTAATTTGGACCTGTTTTTCAGGCTCCCTATAGTGTAACTTCTTATTTTTCCTTATCTACTTGTGTAATTCATTCACATCGGTTTGTAATAATTGTTGTAAATGAATATTGGGTATTGATAGTGAAAAAGGCAGGGTAGCCATGTCTGTTGTCGATAGGGTAGAAACTATGCCTTAGGTTTACATTTCTATGTGCGCATTAGAATCCATGTTTAGTACCAATACATGCAAAACGTAACATACATTAGATATCATGCTCTTAAGTTTCATGTATACTTTTTCAGCATCACATTATTTTATCACTTAGAAACCATGCTTCGGGGCTAAATAATAGCGCTAACATGAACTGTTGTCACTGCACATTTTTGAAGTCATGCTTAACAATGTTGTAATCTTTTTTTGTGCATCCTGCTCTGCATATACTGAGATCATGCTATGCATTTAGAAATCCTGCTTTAAGAACTCTACATATAAAGCATTCTGCATTTTATATGCGCATTAGATACCATGTTTTAGGACCTCACTAAGTCACACCTAGCTAAGCTACTGATGCATGAAAAGGGATATAAAATAGTTTCACATCTAATTATCTTGCTCTTAATAGAACTAGTAACAATCCCTCCATAATCATATCACCTAGAATATCATGTTTTAGGTAAAACAACCTCTAAACTGTTTTAAACAATTCTGGTAACTATTGTGCATTCCCCCACGCCTAGGCAAGCCTTAGGTAACCAACTTTTATAAAAATGGAAGACTGTTGCTTTGTGTTTACTGTCTAATGGTTAACAAGCTTAAAATCATTAGGCAAACTGATTAGGTCCTGCTTCTGGGTTTATAAAATTGAAACTGCATATCTTCTATGTTTTGACATTTACTTAGACATCATGTTTTAGGATCCTGCTTAATAATACTACCCTTGTTTGTGTTTGAGACGTGCTGTTTACATGCAATATTTGTGGAGGTAAACTTGAGCCTCTTAATTGATTCTTTCCTGTTTTATCTGTTCAAGTCCTATTTGTACTTGCATGTCGCCTAGTATTTTCTCCTTTCAACCTTAAGGGTCTGTCTAGAACTGCCTATAGGTAGAGGTCCTAAAATCCTCCAGGGCCATTAAGAAGGGACGGGTAACAACACACATAGGGATCGTTAAACAACACTCGATTTAATAACCGCTAAGGGGTGGGAAAGGGTAGATATGGATATGATATCAGGTGCGCTAATGCAATGTGTAGCCCCTCTTCTAAGGAGTGATTACCGGGCATTGTACTGATATTGTCCTATAGGATAAACAACCTAGGACCCCTTATCCCTTACATATGTGTGTTTAGATCATAACTCTTTCAAAACTTTATATTTATGCCTAGACTCTAAATCTTTTAATCTTTAGCACACATGTGTGCTTAGACTGCGAATCTTCTCAAAATCTTTATTTGTTTACCTATGTGTTTTATTTGCTTATGTGTTACCTGTTTTAAAATTCACAAAACTTGTTTGGCCGGGAATCACAATTGTGGACTTTGAGGGGTGCCTAATACCTTCCATTTGGAGTAATTTCAATCCCTTACATAATCTCTGGTTATTCAATTAGTGTTATTGTGACCCCTTAATAGGTTCCCTAACGCACCTTAAAATCGTTAGGCGGCGACTCTTCAATTCCTTATCCCTTTCCCAAAAGGAAACGAGTTGTCCCAATAATGTCGAATACCCTGACCGATCCGAAAGGGGAGGAAAGAGGGGGGCGCGACAATGATATTATTAGAAATTGGTTAATGTTTGATCTCATTGGTACCAGGTCCGTATTTTAGTTCTGGAGACGGGAACAGATCCGTTATGATATTTATACATTATTTGTGAAATTTGGTGAGAAATGGAATTTTGACGTGATTCAGACGTCCGATTGTGAAAATAGGAATTTTAAAGTGTTCTTGAGAATTTTATGCGATTTGGTGCTAAATTTGTAGTTCTATGTGTTATTTTGGCGATTTGAACGAACGAGCAAGTCCGTATAATGTTTTTAGACTCGTGTGCATATTTGGTTTGGATCCCCGAGGGCTCGGGTGCCATTCAGACGATGCGCAAGTTGAGTTTAAAACTCAACAGGGTTGCTGGTGCACCAGATCTGGTGTGCCCGCACCTGGGAGCCTTTGGTCGTAGGTGCGAACCAAGCTCTGCAGGTGCGAGCCAAACTCCAAAAGTGCGACCCAAAGATGGGAGGCCAGTTTCTGCAGATGCGGGATTTTCTCCGCAGAAGCGGAACCCAGTCCGCAGATGCGGCCCCAGTCGGCCCAGCCTTTTTCACAGAAGCGGACATCTGGCCCGCAAAAGCGGATCCACAAGTGTGACCCCTGCACCGTAGGTGCGAAAGTCGCTGGGCAGTGAGTTCATTTATATCGGAACTCAAGCCATTTCTTTCACATTTTCAAAAGATAGAAGATCTAAGGGCAATTTTCAAAAGACAATTTCTTCCTCAAGTATTGGTAAGTGATTCCAAATCATCTTCCTTCAATTTTCCATTGTATTTCATGAAATTTCAACCTAAAATCTAGGGTGTTCTTGGTAGAAATTAGGGATTTTGGAAGAATTGGGGATTTAGACCTCAATTTTTGGTCGGATTCCGAACTAATTACATATTCGGACTCGGAGGTGAATGGGTAAATGGATTTTGGTCCGAACCTCGAGTTTTGACCAAACGACCCCGACGTCAATTTTTGACTTTTGGGGAAATGATGGGAAACCTAAATTTATGTTTAAATTGATTTCTTTGGCGATATTTGATGTTATTAAGTTAATTATGGCTAGATACAAGTGGTTTGGAGGTTGAATCTAGAGGAAAACGGTAATAGAGCAGTGAGTGGCGTGTGAATCGAGGTAAGTGTTGCGTCTAACCTTGACTTGAGGGTTTAGGAACCTTTGCCCTATTTGCTACTCCCTCCAGTTCACAATAAGTGTCCAGTTTCCTTTTAGCACGCCCATTACGAAACTACTAAATCCTATGCAAAAAAAACCTATTATGACTAAACTACCGTTATTAAAGTATTGGTCACATAATTATAGTGAGGAATGAGGAATTTTTTTTAGGGATATGCACATAAGGGTAAAAGAGTAAAAACAAATTGAATTTTTTCTTGATAACATAATTGGACACTTATTTTGAATCAAAATAAAAAATAAAACTGGACACTTATTGTGAACCGGAGGGAGTATATGATAAGGCATGTGAGAGGCGTATACGTTAGATGACGAGTACCTATGCGCCGTCAATTTACCTGTTTTACATGTTTCCTTCTGTTCTCTTTATATTGTTTCTCCCCTGCTTTAATTGTTACATGTATACTTGTAATTCCATGCCTAATTGCTACATGTTAGATATTGTGCTCCCCTTGTTGATTATATTTGTTACTCCATATAATTATTGTTCCCCATCTTTGCTTAAGCTGTCCTTATCGGTATTTTTGTGATATCCTGGTTTGGTCTCGCTGAGTAGTATCAATTGTATAAAGCTTTATTGATTATACAGCTCCCTGTTGCCTTGTTATAAATTCTAAGTGTTGGTGGGGGCCTTGTGCAAAATTTGTGAAAACTTTTGTACACTTTGTGTATTTTATTATGATACGGTGAGATCGAGTTGCACGCCGCAACAAGAGGAATAAGAGTGATATATTGAGGAGGAATAAGGGTGAATTGCTATTATACAGTGGGATCAAGTTGCACGCCACAACAGGAGGAATAAGGGTGGATTGATATGGTGTAATAAAGGTGAATTATCATATTGATATTGATTATATGGTGGGATTGGGTTGCGCGCCGCAACATATATATATTATCTACTGTTATTGTTATTGTTACAGAGGAATAAGGGAGGATTTTGTGTTGTCTGGTGGCATCGGGATGCGCGCCGCATTAGTTTATGTGTTTATGTATTTTTCTCTGACTATGTAAGTTATTCGGTAGTATTACATTTCACTCAAGGATTGGTTATAGTTGGACTCTGATAAGACACTTCGATTATGTATTTGTTTCTGCAAATTACTACTTTTACATTATCCTACTCCCTTTTTGTTTTAGTTATAACTGTCTATTGTTATAACTAAAGTGACATCGATATCTATACAACTTTACAGTTATTCTGCTTTATTTTGCATGTTTGCTGAAAATTACTAACGATGGAAAGAAATGGCTAAATAATCTCTAATGTTGGCTTGCCTGGAAAGTGTGATGTTAGGGCCCATCACGATCCCCATGATGGGAATTTCAGGTTGTGACAAGTTGGTATCAGAGCACTAGGTTGCCTAGGTCTCACAATTCACGGACAAGCCTAGTAGAGTCTGGGGGATCGGTACGGAGACGTATGTGCTTATCCCCCACATGCTATAAAGTTAGGAACTAGTTTCACTTTTGTTCAACTATGTCGTGCGATCTTGTTTTTCTAAATACTGATTGAACTCTCCTATTCTTAATCTCTTGCAGATGGCAAGGTCGCGTACCGCTTATTTAGCTGACAGCAACCGGAGCCCCCAGCAGTAGCTCCTATGAGGGGCAGGGGTCGAGGCCGAGGTCGTGCCAGAGGCCGAGGCAGGAGCAGGGCTCAGCCTAGGGCCCGAGCAGCAGCCCCAATCGTGGAGCCTCAGGTAGAGTTCGATGTGGAGGTTCCAGCTCAGTCTATTCATGTCGGACCAACTCAGGCTCCAAAGGAGTTTATTGCCACCCCAGTGCTTCAGGATGCCTTTGCCCGATTGGTGGGCCTTAAGGAGAGTGTGGCCCAGGATAGCGCATTCCCCATGGCACCGCCTGTATCCCAGGCTGGAGGAGGAGCCCAAACTCCTGCTACTCACACTTCGGAGCAGATGGCTCCCCAGTTTCATACTCCAACAACTTATCCAGTCGAAGTAGTTCAGTCGGCTACTGCGGCGCAACCTGGTGATGGGTCAGTTATGTCCTCTAAGGCCTTGTGGATGTTGGATAGGTTTACCAAGCTCTTCCCAGTTCATTTCAGTGGTGCTACTTCAGAGGATCCCCAGGAGTATCTTGATATATGTCATGAGGTTCTTCGGAACATGGGTATATTGGAGACCAATTGGGTCGACTTTGTTGCTTTTCAGATGACTGGTTCCGCCAAGAAATGGCGGAGGGACTATTTATTGACAAGACCAACTAGGCCGACTTCTCTTACTTGGGACCAGTTCTCTCATCTCTTCTTAGAGAAGTTTTTGCCTATCACCTTAAGAGAGGAGCGTCGCCGTCATTTCGAGCGTCTCCAGCAGGGCAGCATGACTGTTACTCAGTATGAGACCTATTTTGTGGGTTGGCCCGTCATGCTATTCTTTTGATCCCCACAAAGAGAAAGAGAGAGAGAGAGGGTGAGGAGGTTTATTGAGGGACTTTCTCAGCCTATTAGATTGCATATGGCTAAGGAGACTAGTAGCTAAATTTCTTTTCAGGATGTGGCCAATGTCACAAGACAAGTCAAGATGGTTCTTGGACAGGGAGGTCAGGGGTCAGATAAGAGACCTCGTCATTCCGGTGGGTCCAGCGGCGCCTCATATGAAGGTAGGGGTACTTTTGGTAGAGTCCATACTCCCATCCCATTACATTCAGCGCTTCAGGCATCCCACAGTGCATCAGGGAGTCGTGGTTATTATGTACCTCCTTCTGGGCAACCAACCTATAGTGCACCGCCAGCTCCTATCAGAGCACCTCCTCTTTAGAGTTACTATCGTGTTCACTCGGCTCGTCCGGGTCAGTCTCAGTTTCCCCAGCCAAAGTATCAGGATGGATGTTTTGAGTGTGGTGATTATGGGCATATTCGGAGGACCTGTCCGAGATTATTGGGTGTTCAGCCACATCATCAGGGTTCTCGTGCCATGGTTCTGACACCAGTTGATGCACTGCCTACTCAGCAAGTCATAGGCAGGGGTCAGGTAGCCAGAGGTAGGGGCCTAGGGGCCAGACTGTTAGAGGTGGAGGTCAAGCCGTTAGAGGTGGAGGCCCCCAGCTAGAGGTCGTCCTAGGGATATGGTTCTGAGTGGTGAGGCCCAGCCCTAATGATATGCTTTTCCAGCTAGACATGAGGCTGAGTCATCTGATGATGTCATTATAGGTATTGTTTCAGTTTGCAGTAGAGATGCTTCAGTTCTATTTTACCTGGAGTCTACTTACTCCTATGTGCCATCTTATTTTGCTTCATATTTGGTTGTGCCTCGTGACTCTTTGAGTGCCCCTGTATATGTGTCCACACCTGCGGGGGATGTTATTGTCGTAGATCACGTATATCATTCGTGTATGGTCACTATTGGGAGTCTTGAGACTAGTGTAGACTTTCTACTCTTAGATATGGTAGATTTCGATGTTATATTGGGTATGGATTGGTTTTCACCTTATCACGCTATTTTGAACTGTCACGCCAAGATAGTGACATCAGACTTGCTGGGGTTTCCGATTAGAGTAGAGATGGGCTCCTGGCCATTCTATCAGCAGGGTTATTTCTTATATGAAGGCTCGGTGTATGGTCGACAAGAGGTGTTTGGCCTATTTGGCTTATATTCATGATTCTAGTGTGGAGGTTCCTTGTATGGATTATGTGCATGTTGTTCGTGAGTTTCCAGAGGTATTTCCTACAGACCTACCCCGGATGCCACCAAAGACCTAACTAGGAGTCACCAAAGACTTGCAACTGTAATTGCTTCATATCAACGGCCATTTCAAGCCCAAGTATTAATTTTTGATACTCAGTAACATTGTTGGAACAAAGTTGTGTCAAGGTGAAGGAGTAGGCAAGACTTCACCTTGGGAAGTGTCAAATACTACGCCAGCACCATCTCCCCCGCGATGCGCATCACCATCAAAGTACATCTTCCATGGAGGTTGAACTTCAACGACCATTGCGTCCTCGTCAGGTAGTTCGTCAGTTAGATCCCAATCATCAGGTATCGGATGATCTTCCAAGAAGTCTGCCAATGCTTGTCCTTTTACAGCCTTTTAAGGGATGTACAAGATCTCTAATTGTTGAAATTGGAGATACCATCTCGCTAGTCTATCACTAAGAACAGGTTTTGACATCACGAACTTGATTTGATTCGCTTTGGAAACAAGACGGACAACATGAGCTTGAAAGTAGTGCTTCAACTTTTGAATTGAGAAGACTAGCGCCAAACACAGCTTTTCAATTGGCGAATAATTCAGCTCATTTGGTGTCATCATCTTGCTCAAGTAGTAAAGGGAGTTTTCTTTCCCCTCACTATTTTCTTGGGCCAACAATGCTCCAACAGACCTTTCTTGCGCCGCAATGTATAGTATCAATGGCTTTCCAGGTATAGGAGCTGCTAAAACTGGAGGCTTCATCAAGTAGGCTTTGATACTTTCGAAAGCGTTGCTAAAAACTTGGTCCTACTTGAAACGAACACCTTTCTTCATGAGGCGACTAAATGGTTGGCACCTTTCAGCTAGGTTCGAGATGAATCTCCAAAGGCATGCTAGCTTTCCTTGCAGACTTTTTAATTCATGAATATCCCGAGGCTCGGGCATTTTCAAAATAACATCCGCTTTGGCTTAATCAGTTTCAATCCCTCGATGTCGAACAATGAAACCAAGGAACTTTCCATAAGTAACTCCAAAGGCACATTTCAATGGGTTCATCCTAAGTTGGTACCTCCGGAGCAACTCAAATACCATTCTCAAGTCTTTCAAGTGGTCGCCCTTCTTTCTTGATTTTACCACCAAGTCGTCAACATAGCATTCGAAATTCTTGTGGATAAGATGGTCGAAAATATTCTGCATAGCCCTTTGGTACATAGCACCAGCGTTCTTCAAGCCAAAAGGCATCACCTTGTAGCAATAAATACCCTTGGGGGTGCGGAATGCAATAAGCTCTTCATCTTTTGGTGCCATGCGGATTTGGTTATAGCCCGGCGAACCGTCCATGAAAGACATTGCTTCGTAACCAGTAGTAGCATCGATCATTAGCTCTGGAATAGGAAGCGGAAATTCATATTTGGGACACGCATTGTTGAGATCCCTGAAGTCAACACATACTCGAATCTGGCCATTCTTCTTCCTACCAGGGACAATACTTGAAACTCGTGTTGGGTATTTAACCTCCCAAATAAATCCCGCTTCAATGAGTTTGTTAACTTCAGTTTCAATCAGGGGAACCAAGTCCGGCCTAAAGCGCCTTTGAGATTGCTTAACAGGACGAGCGCCATTCTTGACCGCAAGGTGATGGACTGCCACTTTAGGGTCCAAGCGAGACATTTCTTTGTAACTCCAAGAAAAGACATCCCTAAACTCCTTGAGTAACTCAATATGAGTGCTTTCTTCATCAACTTCTAGTAAAGCACTTAGGTATGTGGGTCTTGGTTCTTCATCAGTGCCAAGGTTAACTTATTTTAAAGCATCAAAAGTTGCTTTCACCCCTTCTTCAAGTTTCGGGGGAGCATCTTTCGCATCTTCATTTTCTCGAGGGTCCCCATCGTTGAAGGATATGTTATAACACGATGAAACATCGTCCAATTTCTCATCATCCTCCATTAGAGATAAAACACCATGCTCGCTTTGTGCAGTAACATGATACGAAGAACCCACACTTTCTTTGTCTTCATCACGTTCTTTAGTGTATACCACAGTGTATGACTTCACCTTCAGTACTTCATCACACGAGACCATGACTTCTGTTTGTCGCCTCATTCTAGAAGGAACCAAACTTTGGAAATCTTTAGAGATCCTCTGAATTTTGGGCAAAACGGGTGTTCTTGTATTTTGATAATTTCTATGGAACTTATTCACCTTCTTTAATAGACCCAATATCTTAAATACGGAAGTCCTCACAATTGATTTTCCAAGTCTGTCAAGAACAGAAGGCCTGTTAGAAGTGACATATTCGTTTTCTATAGTGATTTGATTGCTACTCACCCTTCTGATGGAGATGCGCACTGGTGACGGTTGCTTGTATCCCAAACCTTCGCGTGGTTGCCTCATTGCAGCTTTTGATGGGAGCTTCCCTAACTTTGACGTCTCATCGGGATTGTATCCAGCTTTTGCAAATAGCTTGTAAACGTTAGGATCAAAACCTTTATCTGTTCGCTTTGTAGGGAGTGCCACATTCTGCAAATGATTTTGAGCTACAAACCCTGCAAGCAGCTTCGAGGACAACTTTACTGCATGAATTCATTTCACCGGAAGAGTTAACTCCTTTAGTGTGTTGGTTTGGAGATTAGATGATTCGCCATCGTCTTTCTTCCTTTTAAGGACATATTGGAGATTAGGACTTGCTTTCTTTCCATAAGATGCAATATCCCCTCTATGAGATTTATTCATGTTGGGTTGTACCTCCTCAGTAACAACTTTGGCTTTACCGATAGTTACCTCAGTTGCTTTAGTTATGGGCTCGTCATTCTTGCTTTTTATTTCATCATAAACTTTTATCTCCTTCACAATGTGGTTTTTCAAGTAGAACTTTGCATCAGCGAAGTGTGACTCTGCCTTAGTGGATGGCGCATCATCGGCAATTATCGTCTTCTCGACTTCACCCTCGTAGTATTTTAAACATTGATGGTAGGTAGACAGAACTACTTTATTCTCATGTATCCAAGGCCTTCCAAGCAAGACATTATATGAATTCTTCGCATCTATCTTATGCAACCATGCACTTGATTGCATATCTTCAATCGTGATTCCCAGCCTGATCGCGCCTATGGCTCTTTTCCCCCCTTGGTTGAATACTTGGATCATCACATGACTTTCTGAGAGTTCGTTCATGGGAATACCAAGTTGTTTCACAGAGTGAATTGGCAAAATATTCAGTGAGGATCCTCCATCAACGAAAAATTTGTTTACCCTTACATCACACATATAGCCAACCACGTGCAATGGGCGGTTATGAGGAGTGTCACTTAGAATAGCCAACCACGTACCCTTTCATCACACAATTCGGTTTACCCTTATCCAGAGGGTTGCTCACAAGTCGATGATATTTGCAGTAATTTGGGTCATCGATTTTCTCAGCTTCATTTGGTCACTTCATCTCCGGAAGCTCAATGAGATTTAACTCGGGGAATTCTTCAAAAATAGTCGGCACATCAGAATCTAGAAGTGGGTACTCTTTCTCTTGCATTTCTTTTAGAGTCAACTTTCCACTTGGATTATCTTGAAACGAAGTGGATTTCATACTCTTCTTCTTGCTCACCTTCATCATGAACTTCACAGGTGATGTGTTGACATTCATAGCTTCTTTATTTTCAGATCTCGGTACGAACTTGCTCCATTTTCTGACTTGTTGCTTGTCGTTCCCTTTGCGAGGTTCATAGATGGGCAGCCTTTCATTCCCAACAGAGGCCATGCTCAATTCCATGTCATGGGCACGAGTTGCAAGTTCTTCAAATGTGCCAGGCTTGATACCTTGCAAGATGTAGCGCAACACCCAATGCATACCTTGGATGCACATCTCTATGCCAGAAGCTTCACTAAGCCTGTCTTTACAGTTGAGGCTTGCATTCCTCCAACGATTGATAAAGTCGATAACTGGTTCACTCTTCCGTTGACGAGTACTTGTGAGTTTTATCATACTCACAGTACGTCTCGTGCTATAAAAGTGATTGAGGAATTCTTGCTCTAGTTGATCTCAGCTACCAACAGATCCAGCCTCGAGGTCCGTGTACCAATCAAAAGCATTTTCTTTTAATGAGCGGACAAACTTCTTGACAAGGTAATCTCCATAAGTCCCAGCATTGTTGCACGTCTCAACAAAGTGCGCCGCATGTTGCTTTGGATTGCCTTTGCCATCAAACTGTTGAAATTTCGGAGGTTGATAGCCAGCGAGCATCTTCAACATATCTTTGCATAGGTAAAGGAGGACTTGGAAGCAACTTAATATATATTTTTTATAGTTCCTTCAATAAACTCCTTTAGTTGATTGATTGGAATCATCCCTTCCGAAGAGACTGGAATTTCGTTAGTGGATGCAACTTGTTGTGGGGGAGCATCAATCTCTTGGACTTCTGGGAGTTTGCCAGGTGCATGGGTGGATTCTTCTTCCATAAAGATTACCACCCTATCTGTTAGCTTGTCGATTCTAGCATCTTGATTTTGCATTCACTTGGTCAAGCCATCGATTGTTTCCGTCAAGTTTCCCAAGTGCTCCTCCACAGATGAAGTGTTTGTCACCATGGCTTGCATGATTGTCATGGACGATGGAGAGTAGCATGGATTTTTACACAGATTGATCCTTGATTGGCTCACGCTATGTGGTGTATGTGGGTAAGATCCATCACTTAAAGCGTCATCATCTTCCTTCACAGCAGAGTGCTTGGATCCGGAGAGGTCAAGCAGAGGAAGAGTTTTCTTGATCTTTTTAGCAACATCGCTTCCTCCTTCGGGTGCATTTGTGGAAGATCTTGATCCTTTTGAGGATGAAGATCCGAAAACAGGGGTAGATACGGACGACACTTGGAGTGCTTGTTGTCCTAACGAGCTTGCTTTGCTCCTCGTAACTGGTCCAAAGCTTCCAAAGGTAACTTCGAGTATGTTTTCCACATCATCATAGAACCTGGAATTGGCAGTCTTGGCGGAAGTTAAACTTGAGTTGATTTTCTTGGAAGCCATTTCGTTGTTCTTGAACTTTGGTGATTGAAAAGTTGAGATGAGTGTGAAGAAAATATAATTAAGACCGAAAATATTACAACAATCGTAGTATTTGATTTCAAGTAATTTGAGTGTACAATCTCTATTGATCCTCTGATTCTTCCTTCCAATAATAAATAAATTCAAGGGCCTTTGAGCTTGATCTTGAATCTATATTTGTTGTCACGAACGATGGTCTTGTTCTTGAGCTTGAGCTTAATTGCTTGAACTTGACCTTGATTCGTTCTTCGCTCTTGAACTTGAACTTGATTTCTTGAACTTGATTGCTTGAAGCTTGAAACTTGTGGAGAAATTTGCGGCGTTTGATCCACGAGCTCTCTCTTGCTTCTTGTTATAACTTCTGGTGTCTTTTCTGGGTTATGAATACCCCTATTTATAGTTGTGGGAGGGAAGAGTTGTGATAAGACAAACTCTTTTCGACCAATCAAATTGAAGTGTGATATGACCGCATTTGATTAGCCAGAACATGTCACTTGCACATGTGGCGCAATTTCATTGGCCTTTTAATGTGACTTGGCGTGCCTTATCATTTTGACGCGTTGCATGATCCCATTGGCTCTACTGTTTGACTAGTCGCACCACGTCATTTGACACGTGGCATCAAACTGGGCCTCTAGGAAGATGGCATACTGGGCCTAATGAAATGGGCTCATCATTTGTAGCCCAACTAAATTGGCTAGCCCAATGGATTAAGACTTATTTATTTAATCTATATATGTTGGACTTATATAATTAATTCAATTATATCAGCCCGTAGTATTTATTTGGATCAATATCTCTCGAATTTAAAATATAGTTCAAATTATTTTATCAATTTAATTTTAATAAAATTGATATGCCTACACTACCCTTTGCAACCTTATTTATTATAGCACAAACCTCCCCTTGAGTAAGAAAAAGGTAAGAAAACATGAAAATAAATCACTTTTTCGTTTGTGGATTTTAAAGCAAACCAATACATGCTATTGAAGTATTGAAAGTTTTCGCCCATTAACAACAAAGCAAAAAGTCCAAATATACCCCTAATGTTATGCGTTTTGTCTTATAGATGTAATAATATATTTCTTTTTCGCCTTTCCACTCGTATGAGCCTCATCACTGTATTCTGTCTCAAATATATCTTTACCACTAACCACATAGGAATATATTTGGATCTTTTTCGTTCAAGAACATGCTTCAAATTATTGAAGAGGGAATATGTAAACTAATTTGTGAAAGAATTGGTAAAGCCATGTAGGAATATATTTACAGTTTTAATTGGGCAGGGGCTTACTTCAAATTAAATGGATAGAATATGTAAATCAATTTGACAATTGAGGGTAAATTTGGATAGTTTGTTTGTTTATATGGCTCCAATGTGACAAATGTCATAATCAAGCGTTAGAGGGAGGGGCAAATACGGGACAAAATTCGATATGGGGCTTTTGTGGAGGAAAAAAATAAACGGAGGACAAATATAAAACAAATTGAATATTTCATGAATAAATTTAATTATTTTCCCTCGTACAATATTTTGAATGAATATCGTAAAAATGATTAAAAACTATGCGCACATGAGCAATAACCAAGACAAAAATATTTTCTTTACTTGAAGAAATCAAAGAATAGTTAGGTTTTCTTTGAATATTCAAATTTTATAATTTTTTCACCAACGAGCTCTTTAATCTAGTTACGAATTTGAAGAAGTTCATAAAAGTTGAAGAATTTCATAATTGGAAGGAAAAAAATCATGTCATCAATTGTTTCAAGATTTGTCTTTTGGGTGTGGTTGTACTTAACATTCTTAAGTTTTCTTATGCTATCAAGTTTGAAACGTTTATCTTTAATTTTTCGATTTCTTCTGAGTTCAAGTGTGAAGGTACACGAGCTACAAGTGGAAGAATGGTTGAAGGAGTTAGCAAATTATTATTTATTGATTATCCTCTCCATTAATTCTCACTCTCTTTGTATTCTTCTATTTTTTGAACTCCCTTTCTCTTCAGTTGCAAGTGTAGCTTTCCAATTTTGATTATCGGATCAATATTTTATTGATATGTTGAGTGAATTTGGGCAATTTTGAGTTCCTTCCTTTTGGATTTGACAGAGAGGAAGATAGTAAATCAGTCAACTCGAGTACCGCACAAAAAAATTTATATAAATTAATTATAAACGATTATAATTAGGCTATTTGTACTCATAATCAAGCCCTATGATGACACTATCTCGAGCCAACAACATCCACTCAAATCCAATAGCTAATTAAAATGGACAGGCTTATGAAATATGAACTCTACTGCCACTTGCTTGCAACTTATACGCACATATAATAAAGACTTGGAAATTTTCAAATTCAAGCGTTTGGAAGAAAATGACGGAATCATACGCCTTTCTTATATTTAGAGCCCGTTTGAACATAATTTTCCCCCCCCCTTTTTTCTAAAAAAAATTCACTTTTTTTCCGAAATCAGCGTTTGTTCATAAAATTTTTAATTTTCACTTGAAGATGCATTTTGAAAATTTTCGAAAATTTGAAAAATTCCAAAAAGCTGTTTTTCAAAAAAATTCACTCAAATCACTCACAAAATTTCGAAAACAATCCAAACTGAAATTTATGTCCAAACACAACTCTAAATTTCAAATACCATTTTCACTTGATTTTTTTTTTACTATTTTTTGGAATATAACAATTCTTATGTCCAAACGCCTACTTAATATAGCATTTTGGAATATCAAACATTAGTGGGAAAATACCAAGTTTATATTTAAGCATATGGTGGTTTTTGTTGTTGACTTTGTAGATATAGTCAGTGGCGAAACCAGGAAATTCGTATTCAGATTTTGAATACCCTTTGTCAGTGGGCTATGCAAAGATGTCCAAAATCTATTTTTAATAATAACAAATAATATTTTACCTTATACATAATATAATTTTTCGGCAACCTTGAGCCAAGATAGCTTCGCCCCTGGATATAGCAAAGGGAGGAGCACTAATTTTCTCGTCTATCTTACAAATAAGCTTCAATCCATCTAAAAGATAGTTAACATATAATTTAGATTAATCTTGAAATGGGATCAATTCCTTATTAATTTTTTAATTTTAAAGAAGAGACTCGATAGTCCCTTTTAAATAAAACTACCAAGTATAACAAACTCAAATTCAAATATCACATGGCTTTGGAGACTTATATGCTAAAAATAAAAATTAAGAAATTTGCATAACGTTCAGTTTTTTTGACACAAGGCATAAGCGGGTATAGAGGCAAACTTGTCTTGTAGTAATAGAATTATTTGTTGGCGCTGGTCTGAGTTTGAAATTCAGTGTACCTTTCTCCACAGTTGGGCGGTCTATTTCACTTTTCAAAATCTCAAATCTCAACACTCTTTCTACCAAACCCTAGGCATAGAGATCAAATAATGAAGACGACGAAGCCATTGAAGGAACTTAAGCTCTCTGTACCTGCTCAAGATACCCCTATCTCCAGCTTCTTGTAATTATTTCTAACATACTTGTATTAGACGTTTTATGTTAATCCCATTTATTTACTAGTGATTAAATCTCTTGCGAAAAAAGTGATAATTAATTAGTGCTTGTGCTTGTTTATAATTCAGGACAGCCAGTGGAACCTTTCACGACGGCGATTTACTTTTGAACCAGAAAGGACTCAGATTAATTTCTGAAGAGAATGAATCTCCGGTTAGCTATTTTTCAGTTTCAATAACTTTTGATGAGCTTCCTTTTAGCTCTTTGTTAGCTGTGATTTATGTTATTAATGTACTCTGCGTGTAGTTTGAGCATTAGGTATTCCAAAATGCTTTACGTTCAGATATCTGAATTCATTATTTTTTTCTATGATTGACTAGCCCGTTGATTTAAGTTGTGGTCCACGAGATTGCATATTTGACGAGGAAGGGAAGTCTTTTTGGTTGTTCTATGCATTGGTTGTGAATTTGTGTGTCATTCATAATTACTGTACTTATATCTAGGTGCAGAGGCGGATCCATCATTTGAACTTTACGGGTTTGAGTTCCAAAATTCTACCTGCCCATTTGATTTACTGGGTCCTAAAACTATTATTTGTACTTATTTAGAAAATAATAGATTTCAAAATCTATTATTGCACTTTTTCCCCACTTAAATGAGTCACGGTTTTACTGCCACTTTTGAAGAGAGTACATTTGAAGAAAGAGGATATAAGTATATAACCACGCCTTCTTTAGAAGATGTGATAGAGGTAAGTTAAGTTAGAGAATACTTCAGCTAACGCTTCCTCACAAAAGCAAAACAACAAAAATGTGGCAATAAAGTTGTTACTTCAAGGAGGCTCGTAAACAAGTTTGCTTGGTTTTCTCTTCTTGACTCGAAATGTAGGAAGTTGCCATCAATCAGCATTTTAGAAGACCTCTAACCTGACAGGGCAGAGTATTAAAGTTAGTTTATATGTACACTTCTTTTGAATTGTGACTCAAGGCAGCCATTCTATCTGCAACTCTGTTTGCTTCTCTGAAACAATGTCTGGTGATGACCCTGTGGCTTTCCACCAGTGTTTTAAGTTGCCTAACTTTGTTAGCAATCCTCCAGGGGGGTAGGCCAAATACCAGAAATGCAGTTATGCAGGAGTAGCGAGTCTGTCTCACCTACGATTAAGTTGTGCCTCTTTGTATCCATCAGTTGATACCAAACTCTAAAGCACATGCTTCTGCCCAGTTGCTGGTACCATCCTCCAGTGGATGGAGCATGCCATAATGAATTCCCCCTGAAATCTCTGATCACACCTCCAGCACCACATTTACCATCAATACATGAGCCATCACTATTGAGTTTAACAAAGAAAATGGGGGGTCTGATCCATCTGACACTGATGGTAGATACTTCATTGAGAGAAATGTTGCTGAGATTGCATATGTCAACCCAGCCTTCACCAATTCTGGTATTAGTATTACCAAATTTAGCTTTCAGTTTGTCAGTAATGTTGAAAGCTATAAAGGAGATAGATCTAGCAGCAGATGGTCTTTCCATTCCATATTTGGAGCTACACCTTGATCGCCATAGTTCCCACAACACAAAGGGAGGGAGAATTTTAAGCACATAAGCTATAATAGAGTTCTTAGTCCTCTGATTCCAGCCGTTGATGATAAGAGTTCTCATATTTACGTTTCTGTATGTAATCCCTAGAGGACCAGCAAAGTATTTCCAGATATTTTGAGCATAATAGCCTTTACAGAATAAATGTTCCACTGTCTTGGATCCGTTGACCATTCCAGGACTCATGCAACATGAGCACACTGCAGGTAAGTTGATACCAAACCTGATGATCTTATCATCAATGTCTGTCATGTATTGCTCTCCCAGTTAGGAATGACATATTAAAGGAATGTCATTGTGCCAGACCTTGGAGTCATATTGATTTGTGTGTCTCTTCTGTCTGAGGATGTTCCGAGCAGTAGCTAAAGAGAAATTACCTGTACCGGAACATATCCAGTGTGGAATGTCATCAGCATCTGGATTGAGAACAACATGGATTTGATAAATTTGCCCCTTAATATTGACTGGAACTTGAGCATGAAGACAAGACCTATCCCATTGCCCATCTATAAACACTTCATTGATAAGAATATTGTGTTGAGCCAAGCCATCATCAATCTTTTTGTATAAAGGACCAATGGTGGACCAATTATCAAATCAGAAACTAATGTTTCCCCTGCCAATATTCATAAGATGTTAGAGTCCACACTATCCTTAATGCCACACATAGCTTTCCAACTATGAGACTGACCCTTGGTCCATACCTCTGTGAAAGGATGAGAACTACCACACTACTTAGCCTTCATGAATTCGGACGACATGGAATCAGTGGTTCGAAACTTCCACCTCTGTTTAGCATTGAATGCCAAACAACTGTCATCTAGTCTCCTGAAGTTAGCACCCCCTTCCTCATATGGAAAACAAAGATTGTACCAGGAAACCCAGTGGTGCATGCCTCCTTTTTCAAGTCCAGACCAGAAAAGTCTAGTGATATACTTTTCAATCATGAGAGAATGAATTTCTGTTTTTTGCAGTTTGTGGTGCCTTACTGTGGTATCTTTTCCAAACCGCCAGAATGTATCCCAAATACAGATCCTAAGATGCCAAAATGGAGATCCTTATTTATGGACCTCTGATAGAGATGCTATGTTCTGAATTTAGAATCTCGATAAATGGTTCATAGTTACTGCATTTGGCACTTTAGCCCGAGTCTAGGTTAGATCATCTAGCATATTAATTGAGTTCATTGTAGATCTATCAGCTATAATCCACGGATGCCCTTAGCTTTATCCACTGATACGTGATAAAGGGGTAAAGATGAAGGTTTCAAAAGTAAAGCTTTAAGTACCATTTGGTGTATTTGCTTGTTAAAGAAACTCATTTCAACAAATGGATGATAAAGCGGTAAACTTTCTCACGTGTCTTTATTAGCTTTGGTTGGAGATGGCAATATAGTGGACAGAAAAAGTAACGGAAAGGGGAGAGTTTTTCTTAGTTATTTGTTGGAAAATATATACAAACAATTAGGGGTCGTTTTGTTACAATGATTAGGGGTTTATCCCAGTATAAGATCTGGGATAATCCAGCTACTGGAAAGCTTTCAATGAGCACACAAGCTCAAGACAGTCTAAGGTGGGGCAATCTCAACGGAGGTTGTTAGTCAGTGAAGGCAGGATACAAGAAATAGTGTGCTAGCAATGAAGTAATTGAGCTTTGGGCATGGAAGCTTATATGGAAGTCAAACTCCCTACAAAGATCATGTGCTTCACCTGGATAGCTCTTAAAGGTGCTATTTTGACTCAAGACAACTTATGTTGAATGAATTTTCAATAGATGTTACATGTGTCTGGACAGCTCAGAATCTATAAACCATTTGCTATTGCACTGCTGAGTGGCTGCAGATATGTGGCACATGTTCCTTTCAGTTTTTGGCATCAGTTGGACAACCCCATAAGGCATAAAAGAAGCAGTTGAAAGTTGGAACCTTCGCAAAATTGACAGAACCATCAAGAGGATCTGGCAGATGATCCCAGCAAGTATATTTTGGTGTCTTTGGAAAGAAAGGAATCGCAGATGCTTTGATGGCATATCAACTTTCTCATGTGGCGTGTATTAGCATTGATAGGAGAAGGCAATATGGTTCCAGGTGGCTTCACACTCTGGTGGTTTCTTTTGAATTATTTTTGGGTACAGTAGGTAATGTCGGGCTTACTGAATGATGTGTTGCAATCGCATAGCAGGACCTATAACTAGAAGGAAGACATTTCTAAATAGACCTTTAGAGAGAAAAAGTAGAGTTTTTAAGGGTTTAGAAAATGATTTAATAAATCTGAGGAATAACCTCTTACCGTTAGTTAGTTTTGGTGCACCCAAGAAGTTCTCCTGTATGTATAGAGAATTGGATGTCATTTATAGAGAACTATATTACTCTGTAGGTTCTCTACTTTTTGGCACACAACTTGGCAAGAGTTTTCTCCTCTCAGAAAAAAAGGAAAAGAAGGCAATATGTTGGAAAGAGTAGAGGAGAGGATATAAAGAGCATTGGGCATATGGGAAAGTGTATTTGTAACAACCCATTCAATTCTTTCTATGTCGTGCTTTTGAGATATAAGCTTTTTGATGGAAAATTCTCCTCTCATTGAAGGAAAGACTCAACGATTCAACATAAGCAATTTTGTGCAGTAATAAATTAGTAATACCCAAACAAGAGAACTTCAAATGATTCAGGATGCTTTATCTTGCTGGATGTCTGAGGAGCAGCAAGGAGTCTATCCAAGTTGAAGAATACTGTCTTCACACTTTACTCCACGTGCTGAAGACTTGAAACTTTTTTCTCTCAAAATAGACCTTTTATTTCAATTCCCCATCTTCTAATTGTAGTTTATGTTTTCACATTGCAATTATTTTCAATTGAGACACCAATCTGAGGCGTCTTGATTATTATTCCATTTTAAGTTACTCAGATTATTTTCAGTTATTTATGTAGCTCTAGTTGCTATGACATTATGAGTAGGAATTTTAAAAAATTTAACTGTCGTAAATTTGCACATATTTTTGTCTGTATTATTTCCTCAAAGTTGAATTTATCTTCAGCTAAGGATTTATTATTTGATTAGTTAGCGGATATATCATTAGGTTAAGTCAAAATTCACTATGGAATATCTTTGTGATAGGATAGAAAGTTTCAATTTCTTGTGCATAATGTTCCCAGGCCTCAGAAACTAAGGAGATAGATCTTCAGTTCTCGTTGGAAGATCTTGAAACCATCAAAGTCATCGGAAAGGGAAGTGGTGGTGTTGTTCAACTTGTTCGCCATAAATGGGTTGGAACATTGTTTGCTTTGAAGGTCAGTACTCATCAAGCAAGGATGTTTTAACATTCCTCTTTGTTTTCAAATTTAATTGGTTACTGATGTTTGCATATATTTAGGCAAAGAAAAGTGCATTACTTACGCATCACTCTCTGTAAATGTCAATATCATGGAATAGTGGCTATGCGAGTAATCCTCCTATAAATTGTAGAAGAACATGTTTTGTGAAAAAGAGATTCTAATCCTTTAGAGAACCATTTTTAGCATTTGAATAAAGGAATCAACAAGCACACGCGTCTTAACTCTTCTTGGAATGACAATTTGCAGAATCTTTCATTACACAATCTACATATGGTTTGCCGCAATTTGTCCCTTGCTTCCTGGGCCACTGCCACTTTTTGTTAAAGTGTCTAGTAGCTTCTTGTTGTTCCGGGAAGTTGTATTTTGATTTAACTTCATGCTGATGCTGGTCATCTCTTTTAATGTTGACGGGTGATTGCTTCTGACCCAGGTTATCCAGATGACTATACAGGAAGATATTCGTAAGCAGATAGTGCAAGAACTGAAAATAAATCAAGCATCACAATGTTCACATGTTGTTGTATGCTACCACTCTTTCTATCACAATGGAGCTATTTCTCTGGTTCTTGAGTATATGGACCGTGGATCTTTAGCTGACGTAATCAGGCAACTTAAGACTATTCTTGAACCATATCTCGCAGTTGTTTGCAAGCAGGTTCTTGGCTTTCTAGAAACTAATGTTTGAACAAGTTTCTGCTCTCCAGATGATGACTTTTTGCTTCATTGCTAATGTTCTCTTTGCAGGTTTTACAAGGTCTTGTCTACTTGCATAATGAGAGACATGTTATCCACAGAGACATAAAGCCATCAAACTTGTTAGTGAACCACAAAGGAGAAGTTAAAATTACTGATTTTGGTGTAAGTGCAATGCTAGCCAGCTCTATGGGTCAAAGAGATACATTTGTTGGGACATACAATTACATGGCAGTAAGTCCTTTTCCTACATCAGTAGAGTTGTTTTCTTCTGTGTTTTGGTAATTGCTCTTTATTTTGAATTAGTCCATTACGAGTAACTTCAGCTATTTTTTGAACAACTCCTAGGAATAGTTTGGCGAGAATGCCTTTTAGTTTCCAACTATAAACTGACTCCTTCGTTACCCTGGTTTAAGCCTGAAAGAATAAGTGGAAGTACCTATGACTACAAGAGTGATATCTGGAGCTTGGGCATGGTAATCCTTGAATGTGCTATTGGACGTTTTCCATACATACAGTCGGAGGACCAGCAAGCATGGCCGAGCTTTTATGAGCTTCTGGAGGCTATTGTTAGCAGTCCACCACCGTCTGCTCCAGCAGATCAATTTTCCCCAGAATTCTGTTCATTTGTTTCTGCTTGGTAAGAATACTGTTTCTTTTGCTCGTGTCTTAAAGACTTTGAATTGTGCTCGCCAAGCAAAGATGGAGCTGATAATGGATTCCCCACTAAGTTTACTTCTGTTGCTTTCTTTCCATATGACCTTGTTGATGATTGAACTAAGTCTAAGGTTGTCTATCATTGTTTTTGAATTTGAGACCTGACTTAATTGTTCACCCTAAAAATTTAATTAGAAATAGTTAACTCGTAGTTTCCTCATTATGTATTCATATCTTGCTTGCTGCCTGTTTCGAGGACAGTCTTTTTGGAAAAATTAGGCTAGTATTGTTAATTGTTGTCTCAAGTAGTAAAAAAGGGTAGCCCGGTGCATGAAGCATCTTGCGGTGAAGGGCCGCACCAGCCTACCTTAAACCAAGGGGGTGTGATGTAGCCCGGTGCTCGAACCTGTAACCTATATGTCACACAGAGATAAATTTACCGTTGCTCTGAAGCTCCCTTTGTTGTCTCAAGTAGTACAAGGAGTTAAAGTTTGGTCATGATAATCTAGCTCACTGCATTGTTCTATTTACACAGCATACAAAAGGACCCAAGGGATAGATCTTCAGCTTTGGACCTTTTGGTAAGTATAACTCAGTGCATCATCTTTCATATTTTTCCTTTAGCTGCTGCTTACTTTACTACAATGTCACTTACAGAGCCACCCTTTCATTAAGAAGTTCGAAGACAAAGACATAGATTTCGGCATACTTGTGAGTAGCCTGGAACCTCCTGTAAATTTTCCAAGATAAATTCTCATAAATTAGTAGTATTACACATTATAGACATGTAATATTTTTCTATACCTAGCAGTTATTATAAACATCACATGAGTTGATCGAATTATAGCTGCATTTTTTTCTTAAACGAGTTTGAATTTCAGAACACAATCGTGACTCATGAGGATTGACCTTCTCTGAATCTCCTATTTTCCAAAGTAATGATTTATTTATGATGGACTTGCAACTTTACCAAGTTTAGCAGTTGCAAGCTCTTTACTTGACGAGCTCGTTGTAGGCTGTAAGTGGCAAATTATAATTGAACCTTATCCCAGTTATTACAATATGGCTTTACTTATACGTTTTTAATTTTATGTACTTTCTTTTCATTTATTGCGTCTTAGTTTGATGGAAATTTAAGAATATAAAGTACACTTTTGAATTTTGTGATAATATTACCAAAATATAGTTGAATCTTACGTCTTAAATATATCATTTCATTTATTTATATAAGGCATTTCATATAGGGTAAAATAACAACTATGTGAGATCCTACAAATGAGGTGTGAGAAGGATGGTATGTATACAAATCTAACCTCTACACTGACAAGAGTTCATTAGGAATAAAAATGAATATCAAATACAAAAATTGAGTAGACTTTTGAATCTTGAGGTAGCATATGAAAGTAAGACAATATAAATTAAAAGGAATGAAGTATTAACCATTCAAAGGTTAGAAGTTCTCAACGAAATTAGAAGTCACTAAGACTAATAATAAGATATTAGGTGTGGCTACTTGTTCCTACTCTCTCACTCATCAACTCTCGCTTGGTGTTTAGGCTTATTGTTTAAAAATATTTAAGAGTCGTGTTTCGTTACTCATCGGGGATTATTGAATAATTATTCCCAAATTTGTTTTGTCGGTGAGGCGCTTGCTGAGGAATATTTATTTTAGTTGAAAAGCTCCGTTATTAAAATTTTAAATTAGTAGGGCCAATAATCTAGCCTATGGATTCGGGCGTATGGATGCGTGGACCAGTGGGCGAGATTTGTTCAGTGGGACCCATTAAATGAGTTTGTGGTAACAAAGGTCAAGTAACACTTTTGCAGATCTATTTCCACGTGTATCATGACTTCTACAACAGTCAGCTTTTTTCTTATCCTCATATATACCATTCAATTTTGTTAGAAAATGACCTAATTAGGAGATAAAGCACAGACATGATTCTGTTACATTACAGCTCGAAACTTCCTTTTGATAGCCACCTTTATTAAATTCTAATCAATACTTCCGACTTTTTAATTATAACAAATAATAATATATGAAGTCATAATTTTTAAAATATATTACATTTGATATTAACCTTAAAGAATGAAAGTATAGAATTTATATGAATTTACCTTCATTTGAAGTATTGTATAATTCAACACATTATATGGGAAAATATAAGACCCAAGCTGACTTGATCAGTCAAAGATAACTAATTCTCCATCTAACCTATCAATATAAGAAACCCTTTAATTTTTGTAGCCACAAAAGTGGTATATGCTTGTAAGAAAGGAACAATTATTTGAAATCTCTAATGTGACAAAATTAACTTATTATCCAATTCGGTATTGTGGTATATGCTTGTAAGAAAGGAATAATTCTTTTAGTACAATCTTGAAAACTATATTGACTTTATTATCATCCGTTGAAGTTCTTCCTTGTAGAAACCCTCATACAAAGATATATACTTCAAGCCTGCTCTTTTATATTTTTCGTTTGGGAAGTTCGCATTATTAAAAGTAAAAGACGATTTTTAAAAAAAATAATAAAACCTTTAGGCCTTTAAGATTTGAAGATGCAAGGTACTAGCTCTACTACTGAATTGCTTCCTCCGATCCATTTTATGTGTACTTTAATATTTTGCACAAACGTTTTATAAATAAGAAATTTATATAATAAACTATTTTATTTCTTGTGTCTTTTTTAAACGTCTCACATAATTACTGTTTCACTAATAAGAGTAAGAAGGGTAGATTTAAAAAGAAAAAATAATAATAAAAGTGACTTAATGTATTTCTAAAATAATAAATATTTTGGAATAAATTTAGTTTGTCAAGCCAAGTACTAGTAATATTTGGAACCGAAAGAAGTATTACTTAATTATCAAACAAAAATTTATTATCTAATTAAGAAGAAAAGGCAATACTTTACATATTTTTTTTTTTGGAATTGTTAGAATGATGTCTTGGATGAAAACACTTGAGAATGTTCACAAAACAAGGGATATATGAAAAATTACCCAAAATTAAACCTTTGTCTCCCATAGTGCATAAGATCTGTTTGGTACTTTGGTTTAAAAAAAAAGTAAGTTGAAAGATTTTAAGCTGTTTGACTAGGGACGAATATAGTCTATCAGATAGGGATTCATTTGAATCCATAGTTTTTGACATAAAGTAGATGTATATCAAAAATTTACTAAAAACTCAATAAACATTAGATTTGAACAATATAATAAATTTAATATTAAATTTAAAAACTAAAATAATTAAATTAAAATTCTAAATCGGCCTTTATTTTAAAAACCTTCTTTTCGATTATAGAAAAGAAAATTATAAGTTACAACTACATGAGTGCCTTGAAATGTCAAAAGACTCGGGTTAAGTGTCATACCTTTGCGGGGACAAAAGTCACAAAGATAGTGACTTTAATTAGTTACCCCAATTATATAGTAAATCAAATCAATGTTCAAATAGATCTTCAATCTCGAGTCTAAGGTGTTCTCAAACTGATAAATATAAGTGCAATAAAGATAGAATAAACTGATAAATAAAAATACTAATAGGAAAGAAAGAATTTTGTTACTTTTTTCTCAGTGAATAATGATGATTACAAATGATTGGAACTCCTTTTTATATAGTAGAGGAATTCTAATTATGGTATATCTCTAATTACAGAAGAAAATCGTATAATCGGTTAATTAATCGATTCTGATTTGATCCGTTCCGAGATTCACGCTACGATCCTCGACCAATCACGAATGTCTCGCTCTTCCGTTACTAAATTATCCCCGATGTTACTTGGAGTCTATCTCCCTTGTCTTCGATTGATGTTGACCTCGATCTCGGAAGAGATTTCGATCTCGAACTCAATGCTTCAGCTCTTCGATACAATGTCCCAATCTCAATCAAATAGTAAATCAAGTGGCCCTGATTTCTACCGTATACAGATATCTTGGATGAAAACACTTGAGAATGTTCACAAAACAAAGGATATATGAAAAATTACCCAAAATTAAACCATTGCCCTTCATAGTGCACAAGATCTGTTTGGTACTTTGGTTAAAAAAAGGTAGAATAAGATTTTAAGCTCTTTGACTAGGGACGGATGTAGCCTATCGGATAGGTGATGATAAGCTATAATTATATATTTTAGTCGCTTATTATATTATAATTTACTGCACTTTAATTGAGTTTGAGTTTTAATCGCTAGTGTTTTGTACTAATTGTGTGTTTTATGCCTTGTAGGAGTGATTCCGAGTTATATAGATGTTATGGAATAAATTCAAGTGACTTGGAGCTCTGAGGCCTGAGTAAAAACCTAAGAAATTAAGCCGGGATCGTGTGCAGGGGTCAAATTTGATAGTTAAAAACAAACAAAGACTCGAGTAGGCATATTGTGCACTGTCTAGTAAAATAGACATAACTCTTTTCTCCGAACTCCATTTGGTCTATATAATATATGGTTGGAAAGATAACTCAAACGGATACAATTTGTTTATTTTACGTTTTTCCAAATTCCAAACGGAATAGGGTGAAAAACGCGGTAGAAACCGCGATTGCGAACCTAGACGCGGACTGAGGCAGTGCACTGGGAAAATACCGCGCCCGGACCAAGACCGCGATCGTCCAGACCTGAAAAATTGTCTTTTTTCGCATAGGATAAGGTATAATTATTTGGTACCGACCCTACTTAGTATATATACATGAAAAAAATGGTATTTTGAGAGGCGGGACAAATTTGAGACACGGATTCGATCTAAGGATGCAGAGACACAATAGGAGCAAGGCGGAGAATTCTTCTACGAGTTTTTCCTTCCTCTTCCTATTTTCATTGTTGGTTATGACTTTTAGTATTGTATTTTACATACTTTTATGAATAGATAATTGGTTATCTATGATTTTGATGGAACCTTTTATAGGATAAATTCTTGTTATGTTTTTATATAATTGAGCCGTTGGATTTCTCTACTTGTTCAACTACGTTTATATTGTGGTTGGTTGAAGAGCTCTTAATTGGCTGTGCCTATTTAGTGTGTATTACTCGGGAGAGAGTGTATATTTAGGTAGTTGTTGAACAACATCACTCCCGACGTATATGAGGGATCAATAATGAAGGGTTTAAAGGTGAGATTAGGGATAACGAAACCTTGTGTGCGATCTAAGTGAGCCGTACTTAATGACAGCTAGCGTAATTCAGGAGAATATGTCTAGTAAATTGTGGTAGTTACTCGGGAGAGAATTACAACACGCAGAGCGCTCATGATCGGTAGAGAATACTTAGGCGAAATTATAGAAGACATAGCGGGAATGATTCCGATAATTGGGAAAATTATAACTCTAGACCTCCTTAATCTTTTCTCCAACACGTAGTATCTTTAGTGTTTATTTACTATTTTAATTTGTTAGTTATTTAGTTAAACACAAAAATCTTAATATCTATAAGTTAGGAATTGTTCAAGCTTGTATTCTTGGTGATAGTGAACAACTGTAGCTAAGCCTTAGTTCTCTGTGAGATTCGACTCCGGACTTGTAAACCGGATTATATTTGCAATGACAGCTTAGTCCTTTTTATAAGGCATAGTTGGGCGTGATCAAATTTTGGTGTCGTTGCCGGGGAACTAACGGTGTAGCTGTAGGTGTACATATTTCTAGGTTGCAACTTGCAAGTTTGAACTTCTTTTTTTTCCGTGTATTTGATTAT
The DNA here is from genome assembly GCA_005239505.1 of Nicotiana paniculata. Taxonomy (NCBI): domain Eukaryota; kingdom Viridiplantae; phylum Streptophyta; class Magnoliopsida; order Solanales; family Solanaceae; genus Nicotiana; species Nicotiana paniculata. Next base: position 32,895 of record ML329813.1, read on the forward strand.
TTATTTATTTTTAATTTTCTATTTTTCATCTGAGATACATGGCATCTTGGAATTATGAGAGTTTTGATGTTGGTAATTCTACTTTTGATCCTCCTTATGCATTTAGTGGAGGAAACCACCCAGGGCAAAATTATCAAAATATTTTCGAGAGCAAGTTATGTGCACCATCTCAATCTTATGTGTGAAATGTGTGTAATATGTGTGGTGGTCACTTTCATGGTTGTTCTTATATTTCTTATCTTCTTCCAACCCCTTACTATGATGGTTCTACCTTTTCTTGTGAGGATAACAGGAACAAAGAACCTAGGGAAGCTAACCTAAAGGAGATCAAAGATGTATTAAAGTGTCATGTGGAACAATATGATGAGAAATCACGACAGATACAAATGCAAGAGTCAACTATTCAAAACCTGGAGGCTCAAGCGAATAAATTAATTGAACCTTGTAAAGCGCGACAAGTTGACATTGTGGATAGTAGCCAACATGAGTATGAATTGACTGTAGAAATTGCCATTATACTGGAGGATTTAAAAAAAATACGGGGATGAGTTAGAGGAGAAGGCCAAAGTAGGACACCAACAATCAATCGAACTAGATTTTGAGGATGCTGATGTCGTAAAAGAGATACTAGAGTCAACCAAGGATATTGAGGATGCATATTTAGTTGACTCTAGTGTCATTAGTGTTGAGGATGTTGACAATCCCAATGTTTATGTAGTTGAGCGCATTGGTCCACACTCCAAGCACTTTTCCACATTGTGTTTGGATGATGATATGGAAATAGAGTTGTCCGAGCCATTTGAGGAGTCGAGGAGTAAGGAACAAATGCCTAAATTTTGGCATTCTTCGTGCCAGAAAGTCGGGAATACACATCTCATCCAAAAGCCAAGAAGTGCAGAATACTACATTATTTCCTTGGGCCAATTAGATTCGTTCCACCGCACCAAGAGAATAATCATAAGCTTGAAGCAAAACTTGGGGTCCAATTCATAAGTTCGAAGTGGAGGCAGAAAGTGAATCACGTCGTGCCGCGACGTTAAATCAAGTGTTTGTTGGGAGGCAACCCAGCTTTACTGCTTTCTTTTATTTATTTTTTTATTTTTGTAGTGTCCATTTTTTATTTTCTAGGAGCATGGAAAGCAAAGCTATTGGAAGGATGCAACAGCAAATCATTAGTTGGAACTAAGTGTGAGCTACTCGAACGAAGAACCAGGCCTGGAAGAAGTCTGAGTACCCCATGAGATGCTAGTGCTTCGACTTTTGGTTTACCAGGGAGTTTCTTTTACCCTCTTGTATATATGGGTGTGCATTGGGTACAATGCACAATTTTAAGTGTGGGGTGAGGAGATTATCTAGGTAACTTTCTATGCTATTTTAGTTGTGTTAGTTTAATGGAATAATTTTTTTATAGAAATAGAAAAAATTGGACTTTTCCCGACGATGGATCTATTAGCTAATTTTATTGAGGGATTTAAGTCTAAAGAAAAAAAAGGTTTTCTTTTGTTAGGTATTGTAGCAATTCCCCCTTTATTTTTCATTATGCCGCGGTTCTTTTTCAAGGGTTTTGTTTGAACCGGGTGTAGTTAATTTTACTTTTTTTAGGAATAGGATCCATTGTGTTGTGTTTTGAAATGAAGCAATATCCCTTGACTTTGTTATACCTTGAGAATAGTGAGTACTTTGGTTGTGACACTTAGGCTCAGTTTTTGACTCTTGTATAAGTACCTTAAATTGTATGATTTTAAATTTGCTTAATTGCTTTGACTAGAGTGTCTTGATGAATCCAATCCTGAGTGAGTTAAGTGTCACGTGTGTGTGAGGTTTGTGTGTTATTCTGCGCATTGCATTTGATGCCTAGAACTTGCCCCGTGTGTTTGCAAAGCGAAATAGTAGTTTTTTCCAGTCTTGGAAGTGATATAGGCGTTTCTTTGTTGAGACATATATGTATATTTTACCCGCTTAATTGTTATGTATTAACCCCTTTGAGCTTGTAGTCCTCTTTCTTTGGAAACCATATTACAAGCCTTAACAATTTGTTTGAATTAACCATCTATTTGAACCTTCTAACCTCTCATGAGCATTTGAAGTGTTATGAACTGTATAAAAGTTAAAGTGTGGGGTGGTTGGTTTGGCTTTTGTGTGGAACTAATGAAATAAGGAGAAATGTGCATTGTTTTGAAAAAGTAGAGCCACTTAAATAAATAAATAAAAAGAAAGAAAAGAAAAAAAAAGTTGTATTGTTGTGAAAAAATAAATTCCTTGATAAGTGGTGACTCTTGATGTAATTGTGCTTGTGCTTAAAAAAGTATGTGGTAAAATACATTGATGTGAAGGCGGAGTTTGGTTTGACATAAATATGGAGTTTGAATGTTAAAGTATATGTAGTAAAGTGCTTAGGGAGGTGTAGTCACTCTTATATCTAAATGTATCCTACCCGTTCTGCAGCCTACATTACAACCAAATAAAGTCCTAACTTGATCCTAGACTGAATAAGCTCGATTAGTAGAGTAGTACACTACGGGCAAGCCTATAATGCATCTTTTGTGACATATGAATGTTATTTCTCAGAGTGAGTGAATTCTTTCTATCTTGAGTTCCTGAGTGTTCTTAAATTTTATTGTGTGGAACTACTTTCTTTTGTTGTGTGAGGGCACGTGATTCATGAAGGAAAGGTAATGTCAGTGACCTCTATGTTAGAGTAAGTGGGTGAGTTATGAATAATTCATGGTACTTGTGAGTCAAATCTTGAGGTGAAGATGTTACGCTTTTGTGCTTAGTCTATTTTAAATATTTTTAGTGTGAAGAGTTCGGAGAATTGTTTAAAAATGCCGCGTCTATATAAAGTGTAGTTTGATTGCACAAGGACGAGCAATGGTTTAAGTGTTGGGTGTTGATGATAGACTATAATTGCGTATTCTAGTCGCTTATTACATTGTAATTTACTGCGCTTTAATTGAGTTTGAGCTTTAATCGCTAGTATTTTGTACTAATTGTGTGTTTTATGCCTTGTAGGAGTGAATCCGAGCTATATAGATGTTATGGAATGATTTCCAATGATTTGGAGCTTTAAAGTCTGAGTAAAAGCCCAAGGAATTAAAACGGGATCGTGTTCAGGGGTCAAATTTGATAGTTAAGAACAAACGAAGACTCGAGTAAGCATATTGCGCACTGTCTTGTAAAATAGACATAACTCTTTGATATGAACTCTATTTGATCTATATAATATATGGTTTGAAATCTAACTCAAAGAGCTATAACTTTCATATTTTACGTTTTCCCAAATTTCAAACGGAACAGGGTGAAAAATGCGGTCGAAACCGAGACCTCGGACCTGGACGCGGACTGAGGCAGTGCACTGGGAAAATACCGCGCCCGGACCAAGACCGCGATCGTCCAGACCTGAAAAATTATCTTTTTTCGCGTAGGATAAGCTATAATTATTTGGGCCTGACCCTACTTGGTATATATACGTGAAAAAATGGTATTTTGAGAGGCGGGACAAATTTGAGACGCGGATTCGATCTAAGGATGCAGAGACACAATAGGAGCAAGGCGGAGAATTCTTCTACGAGTTTTTCCTTCCTCTTCCTATTTTTCATTGTTGGTTATGACTTTTAGTATTGTATTTTACATACTTTTATGAATAGCTAATTTGTTATCTATGATTTTGATGGAACCTTTTATAGGATAAATTCTTGTTATGTTTTTATATAATTGAGCCGTTGGATTTCTCTACTTGTTCAATTACGTTTATATTGTGGTTTGTTGAAGAGCCCTCAATCGATTGTGCCTATTTAGTATGTATTACTCGGGAGAGAGTGCATATTTAGGTAGTTGTTGAACAACATTACTCCCGACGTATATGAGGGATCAATAACGAAGGGTTTAAAGGTGGGATTAGGGATAACGAAACCTTGGATGCGATCTAAATGAGCCGTACTTAATGTCAGCTAGCGTAATTCGGGAGAATATGTCTAGTAAATTATGGTAGTTACTCGGGAGAGAATTACAACACGCAGAGTGTTCATGATCGGTAGAGAATACTTAGGCGAAATTATAGAAGACGTAGCGGGAAGGATTCCGAAAATTGGGGAAATCATAACTCTAGACCTCCTTAATCTTTTCTCCAACACGTAGTATCTTTAGTGTTAATTTACTATTTTAATTTGTTAGTTAATTAGTTAAACACAAGAATCTTAATATCTATAAGTTAGGAATTGTTCAAATTTGTATTCTTGGTGATAGTGAACAACTGGAGCTACGCCTTAGTTCTCTGTGGGATTTGACTCCGGACTTATAAACCGAACTATATTTGCAACGACTGTTTAATCCTTTTATAGGGCATAGTTAGGCGTGATTAATAGGAATTCATTTGAATCCATATTTTTTGACATAAAGTATAGATAGATATATATATATAAAAAACTTACTAAAATCTCAATAAATATTAGATATGAACTCATAATTTTAACAATATAATATATTTAATATTAAAAAATTTAAAAGTTAATATAATTAAATTTAAACTCTAAATCGACCTTCTTTTGGAAGAAAATTACAAGTACATGAGTGCCTTGAAATGTCAAAAGACGGGTTCTAGTGTCATACCTTTGTGGGGACAAAAGTCACAAAGATGGTGACTTTAATTAGTTTCCCCAAAACAAAAGCGTGGTGAGTCACATTTAGATGTCTACAAAAATCTACCTTATCCACTTTGCCTAGTTAGTAGAATGGAAAATTAACCCTAAGAAGTAATCCGTAATTAAAGAATAAATGCAAATTAAACAACATGAAAACAAACTAACCTTCCTCGAAAAGAAGAAACTAATGTTTTAATAAAATAATTAAATCTCATTAGTATACACGTCAGTCATTATCCACCCACTCACTCAACCAAACCCTTCAAAAATCTCTCAACCATGTAATCTAAAACAGCAAGAGTTTTTTTAATGTTTATCTATAAATAATTAAAAATTAAATGATTGGATTAAGACAAAAGAGTTGTAGGAGATATGTATATAAATGTTTCCTCATTTTACAGAAACTGCAACGTATTACCAAGTCTTGAGGAAACAAGAAAATCATCATCTTCTATTCCGTTACTTAAACTCTCTATATTTTTTCCTTTCCTTTAGCAAATAAATAATCAAGAAGAAGAAATACGTAGAATGGGGTTGAAGGAGAAGAATGGTGATAACCAAATGAATAATGTTCAGACGTGGGTTATTATGGAAACTGAGAATTGTATTTCTGATCATGATTATTCCCTTCACTCAAATTCTTCTGAAACTTTGTCTTCTTCTTCGTCGTCGTCGTCGTCGTTTGAGCTAGATGATGATGCTTCATCTCATCACGGACCTTTGTATGAGTTGTCTGAATTAATGGATCAACTACCCATCAAGTAAGTTCACCATTTTAGGACCCGTTGTTGCATACATTTTTTTTTTCAAAAGTGTTTTTCTCCATGAAAATTTGTAAGTATTTTGTAGATTTTTGAAAAGCCAAAAAGTGGTATTGTAATATTTTTTTCAAGTGAAATAATTATCCAAATATAATTTCAAATTTTCAAATATTAGTTTTTAACTTGACTTTAAATACTTACTTTTTTTGAAAAATCACAATTTTGGCGTTTGGACTTGAGAATTGTAAAATTCTAAAAAAAATGTGAAAAAAAATTAAAGTTGTGTTTGGACATGTGGATTGTTTTTGAAATTTTGTAAGTGATACGAGCGAAGATTTTGAAAAATAAATTTTCTTGGAAGTTTCTTTAGTTGTAAGAATTTCTGTTTGGGCAAGGATTTAGCTCGTGACTATAAAATATTTTTTAATTGGTCGTGTATGTTGATGTTGTAGCATGTAATACTTTTTTCCTTGTGTTATACTATCTCATTTGTTGTGGATAAATACTTGCAATTATAACCTGATTTTGTAAAAAAATATTTGGGATCGATATTTATACAAATAGTCCGTACTGTAACATAGATTATATATTAATTATATACGATTATATACAATACATATTATATATATATTATACATTCGAGAGCTAAATTTATTTTAAGCTTTTGAATGAACGGCGATTATTTAGGTTAATTCTTGAAAATGTTTTATGCTGGTGAGTCCAAAATTGTAATGAAAAATATGAACTGTTGTGTATGTGCAGGAGAGGATTATCAAAATATTATAAAGGGAATAGTCGATCTTTTGGATGTTTAGGAAGTGTGAAGAGCTTAGAGGATCTTGCGAAGAAAGGGAATTGTTATAACCAGAGAATGAAGAAATTTGGAGCAAATGGTTTAGATGTCAAAACATCATCATTTCCTCCAAAACCTATCATTAGAAAGAAGTCCTATTCTTCAAAGAGACCTGTTTTATCAAATACTACTCTTCATGTGCCTAATTGTACATCTCCCATTTCCTTGGAAAAGAATTTTTAAATTTCCTAAATTCCTTGTTGGATATCCTTTTTTTTTTTTTTTTTTTAAATTGTTAAAGGAAAATGGTTGACCATTCAGTAGAAAGAGAAACCAATTTTGAGCAGAAATGTTTGTTGATTGTTAATGAAGTCAATCCAATTTTTTATTTGTTTTGATTGTTGGCCTTTTTAGTTTTTCCTTCACATGAAATACAAATTCAATTCATTCAATCTATTAGATTTTTCTTTTTTTTTTTTAAAAAAAAAATGTTCATCTAGCCTAAAATATTTAAATTATCACGCCTTTAGAGAATATTTAAACTTAATTTAGAAAATTAGGAAATTTGTTTCATCTGTTCAATTCCATAACTACTTTCCTTGTCTACTTTGTTTGCAATAATGGCTACTTTAGCCACGTCTAATTTGACAAAAAGATCAGGCGTGAGTTGTGACTGCCATACCTAGAAACTTTCTTGACTCTAAACTTAAAGACACGCTAGCTTTCTTGAGCGTAAAAAAAAAAAAAAAAAAAAATTTGCGGAGCTGGGGTTAGGGTGGTGGGGTGAGTGATGCAAAAAAAATAAAAAATCAAAAATATATTTAAAAAAAATTGCGAGGTGGGTTGGGTGGTTCAGAGAAACGAAAAATTAAAAATTAAAAATATAAAAAAATATTTTTTTTGTGCGTCTGTGGGAGGGGATTAGATGTGAGGGTAGGTGGAGTTTTTGAAAAATATTTTTCTAATTTTTTTTACGGAAGTCATTTTTCTCTAATTTAAGAAAAATATGATATCTAGAAAAACATGTTCCAAACTATTTTGTGCAGCTAAATAATAAAAAATAATATTTTTTTCGAAAAATATTTTCTATCGTACAAACACACCCTAAGGGTATTGATTTTAAAAGGCCAAATACATATAGCCCCTCAAACTTGTCACATATTTTCATTTGGACACTCCAACTAAAGCTTGTGCCTATTAAACACACGTTGCTGACATGGCAACGTGCGTGTAAGTCACTTCAAAAGAGAGCGTGATGGTCCAAATTTCTTTTTTTTTTTCCTTTCCCTCCATCTTCTCACTTGGCTTCACAGCCACTTCCACCACCAAATGACCAAATCTCCGCCACCTACCCATTACCTCCATCACCATATGCCAAAAGGGAAGTAGACAAGAAAATAGATTTCCTGATTCAATAATATAAACACTCAGATTCGTATATCATTTGTTTCTCACTGTTAGCGCCGGACTGATCTGCTCGACTGCCGACAAAACCTCCGGCAAAATTACTTTCATTACAGAAAGGATAATTAGTTTGAGATTCTGCTTTTGCTTATATCTACGTTACGTTTCTTCCTTTTGGACTTCTAGGGAAAAAACCCCTTACCTCCATTATAAAAATCTCCAGCAACGATCCTTAGTTTGGTGCAGATTTTGTCTGATAATTAGTGTTTTCGAAGTGTCGATTGTTGGTTTGGCTGGATTCCTCATCGTCAATGGCATCAGCTACTAATGTAGAGGTTTCTTCGAACTCCGCGGCGGATGACGATGGTGTTCTGTACATCACCTCATGCCACGCTAGGTTGCCTTGCATTTCCAGTCGGGAATATACTCAGATTATATTAAAGTACTGAGAGAAGTCAGCGGGTAATCGGACACGACAAAAAAATCACCGGCGAGAATTTCCGGTGGTCGGAGGTTGTTGAAGAAGCTCTTTAAAAATAATAATAATAATAATTCCACGTGTCACATATTGATTGGTCTTGTTTTGTCACGGGAGGTGTTTTGAGACTCACGCACGTTGTTGTTGTGAGAGGTTCTGAATTAAGTGTTCAATAGACACTTTTTTAACACACATCAAGTGCTCAACAGGAACAAGCTTTAGTTGGAGTGTCCAAGTGAAAATATGTGGCAAGTTTGAGGAGCTGCATATGTATTTGGCCATTTTAAAACAACTATGGCATGTGTCATGGACCCATAACCAATCTTTAGTTATCATTGCTCACTATGCCATTTGGTTCACAGATCGACTTGATAAAACAACCATAAGGTCATGGGTACATGAAGGTGGCTAATATTAAACTAACGTTGGTAGTATTTAGGAGTAATAGAGTTTAAGTTTGGTGCATTGCCGGTAAATAAATTTTTTAACTTGCAACATCATTTAAATTTTCATAGCATACCCGTTAAAAAATAGAGTATTAACCTGATATAGCTCGCTAACTCGAATTGATAGTGTAAAAATTACTTATTGTTTCATTATACATAACTTAGATCCTTAATAATAAACAACTCAGGCAAGAAATGCTGAAAAGCAGCTAATGACGCAAGAGCTATTTTCCTATTATAAACTCTAAAAAAGGTATGCCAGTTTTTTGGACCCTATGTCGAATAACGTTCCAAAACTTCCAAAATACTGATAAAACAATAGGTCGTAATGCTGAATATTGCCCCCAAAAAAATTGAACGAGGAAGTAAACACAAGAATTGCCCCTCAGATAACATAACCAACTGATTTGGATCTCAATAGACTATTAAACTGCGCAAACCCGTGTACACATTTGGCAGGATAGGCGCAAATCTGGGCCAAAGACTACAAGAGAAGAAGAAAGAAAGTAGAGTACAAAATCTTTTTAACATTTCAAATTTTATAAACAGGGGTGATACCCAACAAATGGAAACACTTTCTCATCACAACAGCTGTTGCCTCACACAGCAGAAGCCTGCTTGTTTCCTCCGCTGAACCAACCACCTGCCAAATTACAAAATAAAACTTTAAGAACTAGCTATCATCTCAATTCATAAACAGATAATTCCTCAAGACGATAATGGTCCTTGCACGAATCTTATGTGTTGTTCTTGTTTCTTTAGTGCTGTATGCTGGAACCTATGTTCTATTATATGTGAGATAAACGTGGAATAATAATACTTGTTATTAGTAATATTTGAATAACAGTACCTGAAACAACAGATACTCCTAAAGTAAGGTAATCTGCGTTACTTTACAGTAATTCTATAATTTAAGAGTTTCTTTTTAGAATTAAATTCAAAGTGTACGCTAATTAGTAAACTAATTCTTAACTTCTCACCAATCTTTGCATAACAATTTATTTATTATTATTCATAACACTAACAATCCTGACATTATAATCCTAGGATAACTAACCGTGAAGCAGCAGCTACATGCAATGCTTCCAGAATTACTAGCAAGTGGTTTCAAGCTAGTTTATGGCAACCTTAGCCACGACTTATCGAGGTGAAGAGTATCCAATTTTTCCGTTCTTTGGTTAAACTTAATTCTCACTAGAAAGAATTCATACCTGACAATAATTCTCCCTAGAAAAAATTCTTACCTGACAATTGGTGTAAAATTTTGTGAAGTCTTCAGACAATTTGTAAAGATATTCACACAAAAGGTTTGGCAAAAGATTGATACAAGCCTCCTCAACAATCTGCAAATGAGACACCAATATTTACAAGACTAGAACTTTGCATTGATAATAGAAACTCACGACGCTGTAATAACTATAGAACATCTATATACCTCAGCAAACTGGAGCAAATGAAGGCCTAACGCACGTTCATCTGGATGAGCCAATACTATACCTCCTACCTGTCCATTACAAATCACTCAATCATGAGAATTATTAGTTCTACAAATCCAATAACCCAAAGCATTAACTTTTAAACAGCCACAAGTCGCCAAAGAGCAATAATAGCAGGAACTATTTGACCTGAACATTGGTTGAACACCACACACACACCCTCCCAAGAAACACATACATACAAAATCTGGAAGACATATTTCAATAAGGACAAATGAGATTTTTACCTTCTTTAACTCCTCTATATCTCTACCAGACTTTCTGATGATCGAACAAATTCGAGCATGTGCATACAGCAAATACACAGCCGTATTTCCCTGCCAATCACAGAGAAACACAGGTGAACGTCAAATCTTATTTAACCAGAGGCATAAATAAGAAAGCAAATCTATGAATCAAGTGCAAAACAGAAAATATTACAGGATCTCACCCGCTTCAGTAATAAATATAATCATGGAACTGTTTCCATGAAGATTGAAAAGGATGAAAATAAGTCTAATGAAGCACGTGGGTTAATCCGAGGAGAGATAAAGTAGTATACTAGTGCAAAATGAAATTTACTCATTTTGTAAATGGATATCTATACACACCTTATCACTAAGCATCTGATCGAAATTAAATGTGTAGTTGGTCAATCTGTTGTTCTTCAAGTCTGCATATCTATTTTCCATTCCAAAAGGGAAAAGAAAAGGTCAGAGTCCTCGAGAGAAGACAAGAAAAGCACAAAAGACATGTATCACAAAATGTACCAGAGCAAACTATAGAGATGGTTGATAAATCTATTTGATGGGAAATAAGTCAAAACCACAATCACAGTTTTGAGTGTTATGAATTTGATTTCTTGAAACATCTGGAGATTGTAGATGACAGCACTATTCAGATAAATGTGAAAGATTTTGGTACAAAGGTATCTACTCTCCAAAATTACACCTAACTGTAATTGGAGTGCATGCCTATGATAATACAAAGTGCCAACAGCAATGACTAAATAGAACCTATGTACTTCTCCCTATTGACGAACTCGTATGTATCGCTGCAGTGGTCAAAGGCATTCTGGCCTACTTGTTTGAGCTATTGAAGCAGAATTTTTGTTCCAAACTTATTGCCACCAAGGCAATAAATTTTCATATGTATAGTGCGTCATCTCATATAAATTCTCTTTCTTGAATCCTCCAATAAAATGTCACTTCTCCAAAATAGAAATTTTTCTTTCACTGTTCATACATTTTCAGTTTTGCCTCACAAAAGAGTTGGCCTAAAACAACCACTATACTAAAAGTTCACAAAATCATAGCACAGACCATTAGATTCCCCTGCTTTTGCATGCGACAGATATGCTAGGTTGAAGTATGACACTAAACTGGTTTATGTTGATGACATTGACATAGCAAGCAATAACCAACAAGGAATTTCTCAACTTGCAATTTGTTCAATCACTTGCAAACCAAAGATTTGGACAAATAGAAATACTTTCTGGAGATCGAGATAGCACAATCTAAGATTGGCATAGCTATCCAACAAAGAAAGTACGCTTTGGATATATTTGAGGAGACAAGTATGTTAGATTTCAAATATGTTGACACTCTTACGAATCCAAATGTTAAACTTGTTTCTAGATAGAAAAAGGCTAGAAGCCATTAGAAAACCCTGATGGAATGGAAGACTGGTTGACAAACTAATTTATCTCAAAACCACACGACCAAATATTTCATCTGCCATTTAAATTCTCCAAACTCCACGGCATGGCCAACTGGCCATTAGAATGCAATAATTTGCATTTTGAGTACACTAAAGGAGCTCAAGGACAAGGACTCTTATATGAAGGGTCATCGACAAAATGTTGGATACTCTAACGCAGATTGAACAAATTCTCCCTCACATAGACAACTCACTTCTGGATACTGTATCATGATCAGAGGAAATATGATCTCTTGGAAGAGTAAAAGACAAGATGTTATCACCAGATCTACTGCAGACGCAAAATATCAAGCTATGACCCTTGCAACTTAAAGCTTATCTAGTTAAACAACTTCTCTAAGATAAGTGCATTGAAGTCAGAAAGATGAAGTAAAAATGTGACAATTGTACCTTCTTTTATATAGACTCAAATCCCGTATTTCATGAAAGAACAAGATAGATAGAAGTGGATTGTCATTTTCTAAGATAGAAGATTGAATTCATATGCATTACCACTAGTTTGGCCAGTTCAAATTACCAATTTGCAGATGTTGCAACTAAATCCCTTCAAGGTACTGGATTGGATCCAGTAAATTAGTAACAAACTTGGAGCCTATAACACTTGCATGCTCCAGCTAGGAAAAGTTGGTTCTAAATCTCTTGAGGGTAAATGCTAGGAGAACTACAAGATAGGCATTGATTCATATTGAATAGGTTTAATATAAAATGATCTGATTAGTGTAATCATGCATAGATTATGAATTTTGTTATGCCTAAAAATTGGCGATTTCACCAATTGTCACATAAGTAATTAATATAAATTCTCAACCAAGCTTGAGGAAATATTAAGCTCATCATCACTTGTCACACTTTTTTTGCTATTCTTCACCACCAAACTTGTAAGCTCTGTGCTCTGTATCCAATTGCCCAGCTCATTTTTGTTCTCTTGCAAAATGAAAATGCGTACACATGCATGCAAAAGCATGAGGAACTTACTTCACAGCACCATATCCAACTGCTTCAGCAGTTTGCTCCAGTTCCTCAGCTGTCCATTCTGTTGCCTTACCTGCTAAGACAGTAATGACAGAAAACATGAAATTCTGCATTATAATTTAAGATTGCAAAACTTCATTACCCACGATTGACAAGAGAGACGCTAATTCAAATAAAAATAAACTAGAATACAAAAATTCCCAAAATCCCTCTATTCAAGAATCAACCAAATATCATTCTACACACCTCGTTCTTCAAGTGCTAATTTACACCGGCTCTTGGCCTCATCAAGTAAATCAACTAGCTTAACCACCTCAGTACTCCGAGTACGAAATCGTTTGCCATCATCTCCTAAAACTAGACCAAATCCTACATGACTGGCCTTGGGGAAGTCATTCTCGTTTTGGGGAAGCCAGCCTGCAAGTTTTGCAGCCTGAAAGAAGATTCGAGGGAAAACAAACCTGGTTATGGCTCAATCCTCATGAGATCATATCATAATGTATTCATCAAATAATAAATATATTTTTACATCATATGCCAAATAGGGATAGAAAAAGAGATACTGATTTTATAAAACTTACAGCAAAGACCATTTCAAAGTGTTCTCGCTGGCCAACATCAGTCACATATATCATCCAGTCTGCTTTCTCTTCATTAAGCCGATACCTTAAGAGTTGCATATAGAAGGTATCATGAAATCATGTGTTGAAACTTCAATATACATTCAACTCCGAGTCCCAGCATCAGTTACACCAGTTGACACCCAAATTGAAAGCCTTGCAAACTCAATACCCCTCTACCCAGCTAGTTACCTATACTACATCACATAGGTTAGAGTAATCTAATCATAATGGTCTGGATTATATGGAGTAATTTAAGATGGGTAATCTGTACTCAAAATCACCTATGTAACATATTATCATTTGCTTGCATTACACTGATCACAAGAACTCACAGCTACCTGTAAGACCTACTTTGTCATTTGGACAAGATATTTTCCTTCCTGCGTACATACTTAATATACATGCAGCTCTTACACAAACCTTAATACTGAGACAGAAAAGTAGAGTAGCGCAACAAACTTCCCACAGCGCTAGGTTTATCACCAAGTAGAAACTCAAACCTATTTATATGAATGGTGATTTTAGACACGAATCATCCAATGACAAAAATGACATAAAATACATGTTATATTGGCAGTAGAAAGGGCAAACATGACACCAAAGCCCAATAAAACACATCCCATGATTTTGACATAACAGCCTATAATTGTAAAATCCATTCAAAAGCACATGTTACAATGAAAACCAACCATAGTGCAGTAAGATCAGTTGAAGCATAGTTGAAACCACCATCCCTCTTAACAACGATAAGAGGTATTTTTTTCCCTTCAATAAAGATAACACGAGCTCCTTCGCTTTCTTGAATCAATCCCTTATTGTTAAGCAAATCTAATGCCTTGGGAATGTACGGATTGTAAAAGCTTTCACCCTAAGAAGAAGAAATACCAAATTAATCAATTAGGGTTAGCTCAATCATACATAAAACAAGTAATGCATGTGCATGCTACATGCTCAATTCAAAATGAAAAAGGAATATTTTATTAAAAAACGATAAACCCCGCTGAATGAATCATCATATTCTCGTACCCAAGGGTGTCGCCTAGTGGTTAATGAAGCAGGAGGAGAACATAAGGTCTCGGGTTCCAATTCCGGCAGAGGCAAAAAGACACTAGGTGATTTCTTCCCATCCGCCCAGGCTTTGGTGGGTAAAGTTACCTAGTACCTCTGCTAGTGGGAGGTAGCAAGTACTCAGTGGAACTAGTTATGGTGCGCGCAATTCGGGCTTGACGCCACCGTCATAAAAAAAACATCATATTGTCCCACAATCATTCTACAGGATATGATAGCACTATTTACATATAGTAGAACATTCACGCCAAATGAATTTCCCCATATTTACTTGACTACTAGAGACTAGATGGTCCAATGTCAACAATCATATATCATATCCAATTTCTGCATCACATAAAGGGCAGCTTGGTGCATTAAGCTCCCGCTATGCCCGCGTCCGGGAAAGGGCCGGACCACAAAGGTCTATTGTATGCAGCCTTACCCTGCATTTCAGCAAGAGGTTGTTTCCACGGCTCGAACCCGTGCTCCCCTTCCAATTTCTGCACCACATACAAGATGGATTTAGTTAAAAGACTATTCACCAGGATTTCAAATTTTAAACCCCCCCTCCCCCCCCCCCCCCCCCNGTTTATTTGACCAACTAATTTGATCATCAAAAAAAAATCTGCAGAACTATAACGCTAAGATCAATGTTCAGGCAACAGGCTACTCATCTTTCTTTTTCATTTACCATTTCTTCAGAAATTAATCATCTGAATCTAAGAGTTTCAACTTTTTTAGAAATCTAATTAAATTTCAGGTGGTAGCAATATACACAGTACATTGTCCAGTAAAAACATACTAAAGCTTCTAATGCAACCGTTATGCGATTTCCTTTTTTTATAGGAATGGTGGCCGAGCTAGCTTGTGCGCAGCTCAATTAATCCACTGGATTCCTGCGACCTCCCATCAACATAGGTACCACATACCTCTATCCACCAGGGCTAGAAATTATACCTAATTTTTTTGGCATTTTGCATCTGTTGGAATTTAAACCTTGGTTTCCCAAGGTTCATTCTAGCTTCATTCACCACTAAGCACGCGCTTTGGCGCGACTGCTATGAGAATTCTCCTTCAGGGGAATATCTTTGAAGCATTCTCTTTGAGATTAAGTATTTCATATCAACGCAGGAAGTGAGTTTTGGTTTAACTTGATAGATGTTCTGGCAGATTATTTTACTTGAAATATTTGTGCAAATCTGACGAATTTCTTACTTACCCAACAAAAAAAAAATAGTTATGTATATTATCACATGATATGTTGAACTCATAAACGTAACCATTACGAAAGCCAACTTCAATTGATTGTTTGATCTCTTTTAGATGGACCACCTTATATTTCCAATGCCAGTGAAATAAGCATAAGCACATATCATAGTCTGCTTAGTTCTTAAATATGTCACAGTATATGCATGTTCCATTTTGGAATTACATAACGAGTGAAATCACCAAATTCAGACTCACTTCATGGGTGCTAAAAGTTGAAACTACAAAACAAGTAAAATCATCAGATTCAGAATCATTTCAGGTGCTAAAAGTTGAAACAGTACATATGTGATCCTAATAGCATGGAGGATCAGAAAATTTTTTAGCACGGCTCGTGGAGATACTAAATAAAATTAGCCTAGAGGATGCATCACATTTAGAAGGCAAAACCAAGATATAATCTCTCCAGATTTCAATTTTAGATAGTAGAGAATGCTTAACAAGGTACCTTTTCCTCTAAGTGAACTCCAAGTCTTTCGTAAACCCTTTGAAATTCTTCTCTGCTAATTTCACAAATTTGTGTCCATGCCTTCCTGTACTTCTCCTCCCCTCCCTATGAGACATACACCAATTGAAACACACATATAAGAGAAACGGATCAAATAAAATGTTATCCTTAAAAGTTATTAACTAGTTGAGCAGATCTTTCATGAGGAAGCTATAACACGATTATCAGATGCCATCTGGCATTTTGTCAAACAAATAATGCAAGAGATGCAGCAGATATCTGCAAACATATTCATTTGCCTCCTCCCCTTCAAAGGACAGAATTGAATTTCGATCTATCAAGAAAAATGTTATCATTAGATGCAGACTTGCAAGACTTGAAAGTTCACCTGTAGACTAACAACAGCCTTTTGCGCCCTCTCCTTGAAATCTGGATCTTCGTCAAATCTTTGTTTTGAGGCCTTATAGAACGCCTACAAGAAATCAAGAAAAGGACTGACATGTCAAGTTATCATAAAAAATTCCGTCATCCTACCACATGTACTGCTCCCTCCCAAGTGAAGTTTTCAAGAAACATATACGCGTACATTCCAGGGTATGCTCATATTTGTAGCTAATAATAGACAATTGTTTAAAAACTTCCAAATAAGTCAAGTAATAATTCCCCACCTGTTGGGATCAATACTGGGTTTGTTGTTGTTGTTGTTGTAATAGACAATTGTTTAAAAACTTCCAAATAAGTCAAGTAATAATTGAAAATGATAGCACGTGAACAAAGAAAAGAACACTGTAGTATCAGAAATTTCTGTCAATGCTAATCCTTTTATGTTTCCATTATTTTCTACTAAGCTAATTTTTTATGTGCGTATTGCATGCTTTATTTAGGGAATGGAGATTATCAAAAATCACAGAGTAAGATAATAGGAGCATGACTGTAAATTTGAACATTCACCTGCAAATCTCCAATGGCTTGGGCACTAGCAGCTTCCCAGTTAGGAATTTTGTCAAAGAGGTACTCAATTAACATTCCAAACTGCAAAAGATATAACAAGTGTGAGGCTTTTTGACTTACAAGGTAAGGGAACAAACCAGTTCTAGTGCATAACATACTACTGTAAAAAGAAAACTTGTATCGAGTCATAAATAAATTACTATATAGCTTCGTGGATAAAAATCCAATGAACATAAAATTTGGTCTTTCTTTCAAAACAAATCAGAGTAAGATTGCTCATTCAACCAACAGTTGCATGAATATTTCATAATAATGACATGGTATTTTTTTAATGGTATGTAAACTTGAATAATGATAGACTATTCATGTCACATATCTATTTTTGAAAGAGAATGTAGGTATTTTTATTCACTATGAAACCAGCATTAAGTATGTGCTGTCAGATATAAAGTATGTACAAAATCAGGCTAGTCCTGAAAAGAGATTAAAAAATCTGTCAGTGTCTGGTTGTCTGCTTCGTATACATCTTCCAATGTACACCGACTAGCTAATAACCGTAAAAACTTATATTTCCGACACTGTATAGTTTGAGTTTTTCCCTCAAAACACCTAATTTCTTTCCTTGCATATCACCCATAGCACATAAGAAGGAATTGTATTCCATATCATCTCTGTGTCCTTTCTCTAACCATGTGAATGCCAGCAGCTTGAAAGATCTTTAACACAAGCAGGCATCACTGAAGAATCCAAAGGATGTTGAGAAATAAGCTCCGCGGAAGTACATAAAAAGGTGCCCTGATGTCTCCTCGTCCCTCTCACATGAGACACCTGCCACATAAATTCATTCACCTCTTCATCAGATTCCGCGTGACCTATAGGTCACGGGATCGAGCCGTGGAAGCAGCCACTAATGCTTGCGGAATAGGGGATGCCTTGTGTACCGGGCTGCCCTTCATCAGATTCCGATGAGTCAATACCGCACCATGGGCAGCCACTCAACAGAAACAGCCTACCTTATACGGAGACCTTGTTCTCCATATCCTTCTCCATGGCCATGGCCATGGCCACTCTACTGTGTTGATTGAAGAGGCTACCAAGCTTTTGTAGCAGCTATTAACAGAGAAAATAGCATCTCTTGAGAACCAAATTAAAGTATCAGATTCCCCAATTAACTCCCAGGGCTTCCAACTCTGCCCAAACAGTTGCACACCCATTGAATCTCCCAATCATTATAATCCCTTATAAATCTAACAGTCCACCCAAACTAGTGCCCAGTGGCATCAGCATGTTCAGCAAATCTAGAAATTGATCTTGTAAAGGTGTGTGATCCGTCCATGCCAAAATTAAAATTGACCATTTACCAATTTTAACTTGATCATAGCAAAGAACATCCCGTACTGGACTCCAAGAAGTCCATTTGCTAGGTCTTATTGTGGATCAGAATATACCCTGGCCAGCCGATGAGATCATATTGGGCCGGTCCATCTTCCTTTTGAATCTTGGGCCACCATGTTTCAAAGTGAACCAACTTAGCTCCATACTTTTTGACTTTTGAGACGATATTTTTTGTTCATCTCATCTCCATGAAGCAAGAATTCTTGCCCATTTTGATACTAACAAATTTGATCTTCCTATTAATCATTTTGGATTCTCATAATCATGTTCATTGGTATAACAATTTTGGTATTATTACCATATGACGAAATGAGTTCGTTTAAACCCATTCTTGAAATCTACATCCGTAGGAACTAGTATTTGCACTCGTAGGGCAATTCAGGATATGAACTTTATTACAGGAACTCGAATTATATATAATAGGGTTTCTAGTGAAATATTTATAGATATTTGGTTAATTTCTTACCGAGGACATGATCCTCAATAGAGTAGGATGGAGGTTGAGAATTAGGGTAGAAGGTTGATAGTAATCGTTAGTCCCTTAGTCTTAAGTAGTACTAGTACTATTTTTTGTGTTTTTTTCTTATTACCGGTTCTTTATATTACATATTGTGTCATTTGTTCCTATTATATTGTTGTTGCTACTGTTTGTTACTTTATTTTTACTGTTCCTTGAGCCGAGGGTCTATCAAAAACAGTCTCTCTACCCCCACAAGGTAGGGGTAAGGTCTGCGTATACACTACCCTCCCCAGAACCCACATGTGGGATTACACTGGGTTTGTTGTTGTTGTTGTTGCATAGCAAATAACATCCCAATGTTCAGCAAATCTGGAAACTGATCTTGTAACGGTGTGTGATCCGTCCATGTGTCATGCCAAAATTAAAATTGTCCATTTACCAATTTTAACTTGATCATAGCAAAGAACATCCCAATGTTCTCTAATGTGCTTCCAAACCCCAATTGCATAAGGTCCCTGAACCACTTTAGTGTACCACGGGTCTCATGGGTCATGGGCCTCGTGGCCCTATTTTGCTACCAAAACTTTTCTCCAAGAGCCCCTTCTCCAAAATTGAACCTCCAAAGCCATTTGTACAGCAAGCTTTGGCTATGGATCCTCAGATTCCTTACTCCTAATCTTCCATTTTCTTTGTCAAGAGTAACAATTTCCACGTTACCAAAATGAAATTCCCACTTCTCTTTCTTCCTTACCAGCAAGGAACCCCTTCTCAATCTGTCTGAAGTCTTTTCCACTCATGTCATAAATCAAGGCTAAATTGACAGTGTTATAACATCGATGCAGATAACGATAATCAATTTAATATTTTTCAAAAAGAAAAGGCAAGGATATCTGTTGAATGCACCAGTTCTTAATTGCTTTAACAGTTCAGGCAATTGATGTATCAGTTTGAAATAGAAAAAAGGTCTAGCCCAGAAGAATTTGCAAACGAATTTAGACATATGTATATCTTATTCCAATTGCTCATGACAAAGACAGAATAACGAGATTATTTGAGCATGACATCTACCTGTGTTCCCCAGTCACCCACATGGTTTCTCCGAAGAACTTCAACATTAGAAAACTCCAGCATTCGGGCCAAAGTGTCTCCAATAATAGTAGATCTCAAATGACCAACATGCATCTCCTTTGCTATGTTTGGAGATGAAAAATCAACAACTGTCCTTTTGACAGGAAGCTTTGGTGCCCATGTTTCAATACCGTCTACTAGCATCCTCTCAATGCTCTGCATCAACAAAAATAACAATGTCATTACATAAAATGAAATTCGAAAGGAATAGAACTGGGGTCAAATAAAGCAAACACCTTTGCTATCCATTGCTTTTTTAATACAACATTAATAAAACCAGGTCCTGCTGTAGAGCATCTCTCAATCATTTCTGATGCAGGAAGATCATCTATAATAGCCTAAACATAAGAAAACAAATGTGATGTTAGTATCTTGCACTTCAAGACTATTATCAAAACTACGAACTTCGAAGATACTGGCATGAATAGAAATAAGGCAAAGAGACTATAGAGGATGTCAATGTCATTACCTTTCCAACAGGTTGAGGACCCCTGAACTGGGTACCTTGGCCTTTAATCTTATTCCACAAGCTCATCGCATTGTTGCTGCCCAACATCAAGCCCCATGGTGAGAAGTTACAGGAAATAATGGCCTAATATTTCCTATGCAATAAAACTACTAGTGATATTTTTTTGATAAGGTAAATTGTATTAATAAAAAGGGAGAAAATTCTCCCATATACAAGAAGTATACCAAAAAGTAGAGAATTTACATCATCAAACTACTAGTGATATTAATAGAACTATTAATAGTCTTAGTAAATCAGTGTTATCAAAAAGGCGAAAAGCGCAGAAACGCGTTGGGTCTATTGGGGATTTAGTCGCAACGGGCAAGCAAAGCGCAGGATTTAATGAAAAAAGGAGCAAAAGAAGAAAAGACTACATAAATATATCTGCTATTCAACAATAATTACTAACGCACCAATAACAGTTATATGAACAAAAGGAACTTATAAACTTTAAGTCAGTGACATATTTTATTGTTTAGCATAGCTTCTTCAGGACAACGTCCATTGGCAACGAGACACACTAAGCGAGGAGAAGCAATCATCCCTTTTTGCACTTAGCTTTAAGGGTTAAGCGCGCTTAAAGTGAGCCTTTGACAACGCTGTAGTTACTTGTAAATTAAGTAATCCATACCACTGGTAGTCACCGTGTCTTGAATCATTGCAAATAGCAATCATAGGCTGCACATCTTCAATATCAGGGAATGCTGCCCTAAGTGATTCCTCAAATAGTTTTGCTAATTGCTCCTTAACACTCCCTACAATTTCTTTATCCTGTACAGTAAGGAGGAATGTTAGCTATGATTCTGCAGAACATTGCAAGTCATTATCATGCAATTAATGAAGATAATAACAATATCAAAAGGGTGATGTATTTTTCTTACAGTTGCCATGGTTGAAATTGGCCTTGAAGATACTTTTACCGCACTGAAAAATTCCCTAGATGTTGCTCGGGGAATACCTGTCTAGTTTCACCAGCACCGTGACAAAAATTACCACATGCACTAGCATATTACATCTAAAGGAAATAGATAGAAAGCAAAACGGAAGAGTAATCATCTAGGAACAATTAGGATACTGAAACAAACTCCAGATGTTGTAATATGCTTTCCCTACGAGCAAAGATATTAATGACGAGGAAGGCCTTTTTGTTTTCTACTAATACTTGCTCTGATACTCCGCCCAAGCCTGGCTGCGGACGAGTTACAGGGCGTAAAACACGAAGATAATAGGAAGTTGATGTTTGTATGTTTTACATCTTTTCCTTGAGAGCAAAAACGCTCTATTCTTCCGAAATACTATCCTTCTTTCTTAAACGTCCATCGGCCATTATTCTGAATTCTGATTGATGATTTATTAGTTCTATATTAACCCAATATTCAAGTTCAAACGGACAGCTAGGCTCAGCATTTAAGTAGAACAGGCTTGGTAAGCATTAATTGAACATCAAAATGAAAAACAAAATTTAACTCAAATTCATGATTCAACGAAGAATTAGAAGGATTGAAGTCAAACACGGAAGTGAGTGACTGTGTTTTTAAGTGTATAATAAAATACAATCTATCAGAAAGAGATACAGAAAAAGAGAGAGGCTTACCGGTATTGAGAAGAAACGGGGAGAAAGAAGAGAGGTGAAGGAGCTTGACGGGTGGAGGCGGAGAGAGCAAAAACACCGGCGGAAGTTTGAGAGAAGACAAGGCCAAGCAGCTCATTTTTGTTTGGGTTTTCCTATTTTATTCCTCTTCTTCGGTCTTCCCTTTTTCCGCTTTGGTGAGTAGTACGAGCCACGCAACGCGCTCGCATTCGCAGTGCGAACTAGACTTTTCTTTTAGGGTTTCAGGAGATATTAGGATACGGACCTTGTGGTCAATTCTCAAGTTTCTCTGTGTTCTCTTTCAATACCCCAATAAGAGATTGCGTTATGTCATGATGTCATTTTACCTTGCATAACGATTAATAACGACTATTTAGGGCCCTATATTAAATTTTTACTTTATACTATTTTTTTTTTCCAATTCTAATTTTATTTTCTGATGGGTTATTGGCCAAGTGATAAGACCTGTAATTTTCTCATTTAAAAAAGTTAGACTTATAGCTTGTTTGATCAAGTTGGAGAAATCAGCTTATTTTAGTGTGACGAGGTAATCTAGAAAGTCAGGATTGTTTTTCCTTCTTTCTGGTTTTTCTTTTTGTTTTCTACGAAATGTCTCTCATGTTCTATCTTTTGAAGCAGAATACTTATCCTTTTTATTAGGAGAGGTTGAGCAGTTATCAGATAAATATTCTCTCTCCTTTTCAAAAAGGATTTGAACAGTTATAATTGTTCCCCCTCCTTTCAAAGATAAGGTTGAACAGTTATAACACAATTGGTCATCCTTTATTTTAAAATCAGATAATCCTTTATTTATGGATCGGTAAGATTAGATCGGGTCGGTTCACATGGGCGACCCATGATCCCAAAAACTTACATCTTCCACTTCGCACATGGTGGACAAGACCCAAGCCAATATTACATCAACCAGACACACAATTCATATGACAAATAGTTCGTGCGACCTGTGAGCATCAAGGTTTGCCTTCAAGGTTTTATAAGTCCTATAGAGGAATTCAATCACGTATGGAAATAATTCACTTTTAATACGAGGATATCAGTACTCACAGTACCCCATACTTCACTACTTCAGTAAGTGGTGAACTTGAGTTCGAGTTTAACTTTATATACACAATTTCACTAGACATCTATATGGTCAGTGTAATAGCTGACTTGTGTACACAAGTCAGATTATTTTAATTTAATCGTTTTCCATTTCTACTCGAATTTGTTTGTTCCAAATCAACTGTTTTCCTAAACATGCCCTGCACTGCTGAATCATTCATGGGTATTAGTGACGTGCTAAAATAGCAACATTGATTGAAATTTCAAGAAACATTAAAAGGTCAAATGGTATTCCAATGAAAAGTTAATTTTAACTTTTTAGGGTGTCACACAATGAAGAGCAGGGAACTATTCTTTCATTAACCCATTGGTCACTTAACACACGTGGTATGAAACACGTGCTCGAAGTTCTCACCTTATCCTGGTGCATGTGTCTCATTTCTTTTAATTATCCAACATCGTACAGACCTTGGTCTAGACACCTCTTGATGTCTAACCCGAGTTTCTCTCTTCAGTGATCCTCAAACTCATTTTCTTAGAAAGACTCTTGTCTGGTTTATAAAACAAGTCATAGCATGACAATGAACATTATCTTTTCACGTTCTCTAACGTAAGAGGCGATTGCTCACGTGAGAGAGCAAATCTCGCAACTTTTCCGACACATTTTATTCTAAAACATTATCACATGCATATGAGACATAAGTTCAATAGTCTTTTTATGAGAATATCATAACAACAAAGTTGTTTTACAATACATAAATATCATCATTTCGTACGCAAACCTAGAGCCTTAACATGTTTTTCAAACAGGTCTCTAGATATGGCCTTTGTAAAAGGATCAGCTATCATTTCGCGAGTAGGAAAGATATTGTAAATTCACTTCTTCACTTGCTACTATGTCTCTCACAAAGTTATATTTGATATCAATGTGTTTGATATTACTGCGATACTTGGGATCCTTTATATATGCGATGGACGCATGACTGTCGCAATATAAAATCATGGGACCCTTAGAATTCTTTGCAGCATTCAAATGCTCAAAGAATCTCTTTAACCAAACGGCTTCTTGTACTGCAAATGCACAAGCTACGAATTCAGATTCCATGGCTGAAAGAGTTGTGCAAGTTTGTTTCTTGCTTTTCCATGAAATAACACCACCACGAAGTAAGAAAGCATAACCGGAGGTTGATTTTCTATCATTCTGATCACCAGCCCAGTCATCATATGTGTAACCTCTCAAGAGTAAATCATATCCACTATATCATAGTGAATAATCTACAGTTCTCTTCAGATATCGGAATATTCTCTTCACTGCCTTCTAACGGTCTCTTCCAGGATTAGATTGGTACCTGTTTACCAGACCTACGACATAACAAATGTCTGAACGAGTATACATCATAGTGTACATCAGACTCCTGATAGCACTAGAATATGGAACTCGAGACATGTATTCCTTTTTTTCAATCTTTGAACACATTTCAAGGCTTAAAGTTTCACCTATTTCTATTGGAGTATTCACATGCTTGCAACTATTCATTCGAAAGCGTTCCAAAATATTCTTTATGTATTTTTCTTGAGATAAACTCAAAAACTTTTTTGGAACGATCTCTTTGAATTTTAACACATAATATATAGTCTGCTTCACCCATATCTTTCATGTCAAATGACTTTGAAAGCCATGACTTAACAGTTTTTACGTACTCCAAATTATTTCCGGCTAATAGAATATCATCCACGTAAAGAGAAAAATTACAAACTTTCTATTGGACTTTTTCACATAGATGCAATGGTCTTCATCGATCATGGTGAAATCAAATGAAATCACCTCCTTATAAAATCTCAGGTACCACTGCCTTGAAGATTGCTTTAGGCCATAAATTGATCTTTTCAATTTACAAACTTTCTTTTCTTGGCCTTTAACAATGAAACCTACAAGTTGTTCTATGTAGATTTCCTCATTTAGTTCTCCACTGAGAAAAGGGGTCTTCACATCCATTTGGTGTAATTCTAGATCTAAACATGCAACAATAACCAAAAGTAATCGTATAGAGGTAAACTTCACAACTG
Source organism: Nicotiana paniculata (assembly GCA_005239505.1). Taxonomy (NCBI): domain Eukaryota; kingdom Viridiplantae; phylum Streptophyta; class Magnoliopsida; order Solanales; family Solanaceae; genus Nicotiana; species Nicotiana paniculata. The sequence goes on from ML329813.1 coordinate 58,132, forward strand.
GTGAAAAAGTTCCTCATAATCTATTCCAGCTTCTTGAGTAAAACCTTTTGCTACTGATCGTGCTTTATGTCTTTCTATTGACCCATCCGATTTGCGTTTAACTTTGAGAATCCATTTATTCCCAATAGCTCTACGTCCCTGAGGAAGGTCAACTAGATCCCAGACTATTGGTTTTCATGGACTCTAATTCTTCTTTCATCGCTTTTAACCATTCATCATTTTTAGGGCTCGATAAAGCCTCAGTCACATAATTAGGTTCATCCAATTATGTCAGAGATACCAATAAAACATAATCCTCAATCTCATAAGATCGTTTAGGTAGACATTTTCTTGTACTCTTACTTAATTGAAGTTCAGATTCCTCTATAGGATTTTGCGATTCAAAACTCCCACTTGGACCAGGAACCATTTCTTGATCCATTGATCTATCAAGTATGTCAGACGACATTATTTGATCTTCCGAATTCAACATTTCGTTGAGAGGCTCACCTTTATTTATTTCACCCTTTTTGGGAAAATCATTTTCCAAAACTCTGACATCGGGTGATACAATTTCAGTAATACTTTCATCCTCCAATTCATTAATGAACACATACCCCTTGGAGCGTTCTGAGTATCTAATAAAGATTTGGACTTAGTTTACCAAACTCACCAAAATGATCTTTAATATATGCAACACAACCCCAAGGTCGTAGATCATTCGGGTTTGTTTTATGACCAGTGCAAAGTCCATAAGGAGTGGAAGATACTGATTTAGAAGGCACTTTATTCAATATGTAGGCTGCAGTCAATAATGCATCTCCCCATAAAGAGATAGACAAATTTGTCGGCGCCATCATTGATCTTGTCATGTCCAATAATATTTTATTCCTTCTTTCAGCTACACCGTTTTGTTGAGGTGTATAAGGAGTAGTTAACTGTCTGATAATGCCCTTTACATTACATAATTCTTCAAATTATTTTGACAAATATTCACGTCCTCGGTCGGTTCTTAAAACCTTTATACTTCTATCTAATTATTATTAACTTCATTTATATATCTTTTAAATCACTCAAGTGCTTCAGATTTATGAGAAATTAAATAGACATAACCAAAGCGCGTGCAATCATCAATAAACGTAATGAAGTATGCAACATCAGACCTTGCCCTCACATTCATTGGACCACAAATATCAGAATGGATTAATTGAAGTGAGAATTCAGCTCTTTTAGCCTTCCCTAATGGTTTGCGCGTAATCTTTCCAGCAAGACAATTTTCATAAGTTGGCATATCAATTTTGGAGAAAGAACCTAAATGCCCTCCTTTTCCAATCTATTCATTCGATCTTTCCCTTTGTGACCTAATATTGCATACCATGTAATAACATCTATATCATTGTTACTTGAATAACATATGACATTACACAACGATCAACATGATAGTCATAAGTTGAAAAATTACAATCTAAACTGATAAAACGATCATAACTAAGTCCAAAACTATATAAAACATTATCTAGAGATATTCTTACACCACTGCGACTTACAAATAAATCGAAACCAACATCCAATAGAACAGAGACAAATACTAAATTTCGTCGAATCTTTGGAGCATGTAGGACGTCATGCAAAATCAAAGATCGGCCACCACACAAGTCTACTTTGTAAATGCCTATTCATTTAACTTCAAGTCTAGCATTATTTCCCGTATAAATCCACCTTGATCCAGGTGAAACTTGACGAAAATCCACAAACGCTTCTCGATCTCGACTCACGTGGTCGGTGGATCCTGAGTCTACAATCCACATAGCATAAGATTCAGTTAGTAAATAAGTGTTTTAAACATACACAACACTCAGAGATGCGTTTATGAATGCTACATTTTCGACTCGGTACATTCACGAGCAAAATGCCCTAGAACTTGGCAACTGTAGCACTTCATTTTGCTTTTGTATCTCTTCTTGAAAAAACGTCTTCCCTTCTTGGAATTTGGTTTGTTCTTTTTCTTAGAGGGTCCTTCTTCGGTCTCCTTACCCTTTCCTTTATTTTCCCAATTTTTCTTGCGCTTGAAGCCTGAAGACTTTGTACCACTAGATTCAGCCACAAAGGCATTAGAAGCAGCTTTAGCAGCACCAAGCCGCTCGTCTTCAAGTTCAACATGTCGAGCAACATCGGAAAAAGTTTTTATACTTTCATTGTGGGTCAAGTTAACCTTAAATTGTTCCCAACTATTTGGGAAGAGACATGATCACTGCCTAAACATGTTGCTCATCCGAGAGAACGTGACCAACACTCTTGAGTTGTGCTATTATGTTTGACATCACCCCAAGGTATTGTTTGATGCGTTGATCATGATGCTTTTTGAAAGTGTCAAACTTGATAGTCAACCGTCTAAGGCGGGTCATAGAAGTACCCCCATATGTTCCTCGTAAGTGTGCCCACATGGCATGAGCATTAGGAAATTCCTCACACTTACAAATCAGTACATCAACCACATAACTCATAATGATTCCACGTGCAATGGAAGTTGTCCTTTTCCAAGCTTTGTAAGCTTCGGGATCTCTTCAGTGTTGAGCAATGTTATCCTCTTCTGGTTGACTTAGAACATGGTTTATGTCTTCGAGAGCGTTTTGCTCATCTAGTACATATCATATCTTACGACTCCAAATGTCGTAATTGTCACTATTTAGTTTCTTACCTCTGTTTAAGTCAGCAATAATACTTTTTGATGACATATTTGTAATTAAGAGATAACCACACAAGTTTATTTATCAATTATGCATGTGTCATACACATTCAAACAAATTAATTCTAATGAAGGTTTCACATTTACTGTAAAATCGAAAGTTATATGTAAGTATCCAATTATCATCTACGATCTAAATATTTAACCAAGATTAGAAATTAATTTCTTAATGTGCATTAATATGATGAAGACTATAATCACTAAGATTTTGAGCCTTATTATTAACACCATATTCTACAGTGACATAGAATAACAACCAATTCAAAATAGGATAAAATACAAAGGTATATATTCATAATATATCAAAATTAAAACAAAGGAGTTCATAAAAAAGAACACTTAACTAAATTAAGTTATCATGAGAAATTTTTACCCATCTCACTCCTAGAGCCACCAAGAACCTCCATAATGATTCACTAGGCGCAATTTCGCCATAGATTTCAATAAGTTCATTCTTCCAGAAATCTGATAAAGAATGATACATAATGACGAAGGCATCCCTATCCTCAACATTAAGGAATTTACTATGATTTTATCCTAAAAATATGAGAAAATCAAGCAAATAGCCAAAAGGAGCCATTTTTATTTTCTTGAAATCCTCGAGAAGTCTTCTTCCTTCCCTTTTACGTGGCCTTATTTCTCTGTTCAGATTCTACTTCATCCTTGAATCATTTCTCATGACTTTAGGCTCTGAATCTGAATCAACTAGAGTTTTGATCCTCTTGTGACGCATTCTTCTACTATCTATTTTTGCTCCTCTATCAATATCACTCCCACTTGGAGATATTTGAGCATGTTCTCGTTCAGCCATATCTGAAATAGGAACAAGAAATCAGAAATATGATTGTTACCATTTAATGCGACAACGTATGTTACAAATTTATGGTAGAAGATAAAAAGGATCATAAAAGGGTTTTTTAAGTTGGAAGATTTCGTTTTTCACATAAAAAATATTTTCAGAAAGCCCAAAACGATTATATCATGAATATATAACTTTTAGGCAAAAATATTTAACAAGTCATTTATGAAATGCTAAAAACAGAAGCAATTTTTCGTTAGAAAAAATAGTCAAAAACTGCCAATCTCCAAAAAAAACATATCTCACTCATTTTTAATCCGTTTTTCACATATAATATATTTTGGGAAAGACAAAAATGAGTAGAACATTATTATATGAGTTTTAGGCAAAAAAATTTAACAAGTTATTTCTAAAACGATGAAAACATAAGAAGTTTTTCGTCAGAAAAATAGTAAAAAACTGTCAATTTTCAAAAGATCATATCTCACTCGTTTTTAATCCATTTTTCACATATAATATATTTTAGGAAAGCCCAAAACAAGTAGATCATGATTATATAAGTCTTAGGCAAAAATATTTAACAAGCTATGGCCAAAACACAAAAAGTCAGAAACAAATTTCTCTTAAACTTGTCAAAAATTAGCCAATAAAAAAAATCTAACCTAAACTTATAAAACAACAATTTCAAGACAATTTACATGAATAATTGGATCATTCAACCATGCTATGATACTAGTATAATATAATTCGAAGAAAAAACAACGGATTGTGTACCTTAAATTCTCAGCGGATATTGTTGTTGTTGCTACCAAAAGAATCCACCCCAATCCTCATTTGATTTCACTAGGAAATCAAGGTTAAAGTTCACAAACTAAATGTCTTTTAGTGTGATGATATAATCTAGAAAGTCAGGATTGCATTTCCTTCTTTCTGGTTTTTCTTTTTGTTTTCTACGTAATGTTTCTCGTGCTCTATCTTTTGAAGCTGAAGACTTCCCCTTTTTATAAGGAGAGGTTGAACACTTATAAGATAAATGTTCCTTCTCCTTTTCAAAAAATATTTGAACAGTTACAATTATTCCCCTTCCTTTTAGGGATAAGGTTGAACAGTTATAACCCAATTGTTCATACTTTATTTAAAAAACCAGATAATCCATTATTTACGGGTTGGGTAAGATTGAATCGGGTCGGTTCACATGGGTGATCCACGATCCCAAAAACTTACAAGCAGTTTTCAACCTTGTTTAAGCATTTTTTACGTTGCCAAATACTGAAAAAAAGCTAAATAAATCTTAAAAATTGATTTGACCAGCTTAAAAGTCAATCCAAACACCGTCATGGCCATGTCACCTTGTCATACACTTTGGATTCATCTAGTTTTAAAACAAAGTTACCCATATGCTAAATTTCTTAATACTCTAGATAAACTTTTTAAGCCAATAAAATATTTTTTATTAGTCTTCTTGGTCAAAACCACATTGTTTAGGAGAATGGGAGAAGGTAAAATATTACATGTTTGTGGTAATAATTTTTGCAAAGATGTTAGCAAAAATATTGTGAAGATTTATTGGTCTTCAATAGTTAAAGAAATGAGGATAAACACTTTTTAGGGAGCATAATCAAACATGCGTGAAAAAATGTATCTTGGTATTTTTGCACCTATAAAGTACTCTTTGTTGCATTACATAATTCAAGTATTATGTTGGCCAAGCATCACCTGATTTTTTTTTTGCCCCAAACCTCAAGTCTAAGTATTCTCATGATCTATAGAGTACAATTCTTTTATTTTTTTTATTTCTTGCTCAGGAGAGATGATATTGAGTTCAACATTTATTTCCTCATTTATGTAGTTTGATTTTTAGGAGATTGACACTCCTCAAATAAATTTACAATAATAACATTGTCCACATCAAATATTCGGATGATAAAAATACAATACCCACGCTCATCAAGATGTTAGTGCGCACTAACTTGAACGTGTTAAAAAAATGGCAGTATACATCGGCAGACCATTAAACTTGTTTTTCACTTTTCACTATGACACTTAATCTTGAGTCTGTTCATTTTGAACACTCCAACCATATCTCAAACGTATGACACAGAATTTGTAGGCAACATGTGCGTGTATATCACATGCTAGAGTGGCAAAAAATATTGAGACGCGTGGATTTTGTTTGACCAAATTTAGTAAAAGTTTTTGAAAAAAAGAAATTAAATATCAACAAAAGCCATTGTCACTAAAACCAAATGTTTTAGTGAATAAGCCATTGTCACCGGAAATTAACATAGGGACGTTGGTGGAATGCTGCATCTGCCGGTGAATAAGCAAGATGTGTGTGAGCAGATGCTAATAAAACACAAGATCCAACCACTTCAACAGGTTCAACGAATTCTTATTCACAAGATCCAGCCACTTCAACAACCCATCGTCATCTTCCCCGACGACCCCTCGCCGGGAAAATTATTTTCCGGCAATATCTATTCCAACTATCTTTTTCTCCAAAATTTTTATCATTTTTCCTCTTTTTCTTCACGTTGTAGCTTTGGGCGAAATTTTTTGAAAGATTCAAACTTGATTTTCTTCTTTTTTGGATTCACGAAATTCGCCGGAAAAAATGAAGGTTCGCCGAAATTTTTTGAGATGTGAATCCGATTTCGGGCTATTGTTCGTCGTTTTGTCGCTACCTCCATTGCAATTGCTCCGGTGTTCTCCGCCGTGGGAGTAGCGGCTGTTGGCGACTGATTTTGCCACTTCCAGATCTGGTTGGTGTATAAACTTTCCAGCGACCACCATTGAAACCGCTTGACCTCTTTCTTTTACAACTTTTGTTTCCTCATATATGTGCTGTTATAAAAAAATGAGTTCTAAAAAATGGTTTGTTTGGTTGATTGATTTAGGAAGGTCTGGCCGAGTTTGTGAGGCATCTGATGTGTGAAAGAACAATGCAACAATGGTGCGCAAAAAGAATAACGGAAAGAATAGGAGAAAAAAAATTTTAAAAGAAAAATTGCTCTCTCACGCTCTGAAAAATAGTGTATTACATGCACTATGTCACATCACCATTCTGTGTCTAAGTGACCTATTTGAGATATGGTTAGAGTGTTCAAATAAAACAAACTCAAGATAAAGTATCATAGTAAAACGTGAGGATAAATTTTATGGCATGACAATGTATTCTGCCTTAAAAAAATAATGCTTAAACTTCCACTCCACTTGCCAAAATACTCCTTCTGCAAATTTTGTAAAATTAATGTACAAAAGTTAAACACGGACTATAATATGCAGTTGGTGTCTTTATAGTGGGGAAAAAAATATATAAAACCTCAAACAATTTTTATGGTTGTCTATTTGTACTCCTAAGTCTCACACATCTTCATAATATCATATAATAACACTTGTACTCTTTGTAATATTCACAACTCCTGCGACTCTTCTCCATATATAATGTCTAGAACATTTATTACTCTCTGATGAATACTCGTGTTCAGGCACACTTGCTATTTACACCAAACGAAAACAAAAATCACATGTTTTTCATGTGCATCTTTATCATTATTGTGATTAATAAATACACGTTATCACTTTCATATACCATTAATAGTGGTAAACTAAGTTAATTTGATATGACCTAAAACTTGGGTAAGTACTTCTTATAGTATATTATTAGTGTTATTATTAATATCTCTCTTTTTAGTTTAATTTTATAACTTTGTCTAAGTTTATAAGATCGTCAAACTGACTTATAGGTACTTTTGGTTTATCCACACCTTTATATCTGAAGTTATAAATTTGTTATCCTAAATTTATGACTTTCCAGCTTATAAGCACTTGGAGTTTGACCAAAACTTTTACTGTTTTATCCTTAATAATATTTTATTCACAAAATATGCTAATAAAACTTCTAATTTTATACTTTATCCGCTTTATTTTATGAAAAAAACCTTTTGTCAAAATTTTAAGAATCTTTTAGTCATATTAAATAAAGAATAACTTACTATATAATTTTTTATCAAGCACATCAAGCTTTTTAGACTAAATTGCATATGACACTCAAAAGTATGGCCTAGTATTCAGTGAGTTGAAAATTGAAGATCTAACATTTAAATTCCAACGAAGATAAAAATAGCAGGTAATATCTTTCCCTCGGACTAAAAAACTAATTGCCCTTTTTGTTAAATAAATAATTATAGGGACCAATTTCATACAGGGGATCTGATATTTTTAACGGAAAAGAGGAAAAAAGAATGGCGAGGCTGACATGGCACGATATAACAGGAAATTGGTAACCCGGGCTACACCCTTTCTCATACATCTCATCCCAAATTCTCACGGTAGCCTCGCCGGAACTCCGACCGGTTCTTCTCCAAACCCATTGCCAAAACCCCCAAAACAATGGACGATAGCTAAAAGCAACTCGAAACTCATCGGCAAACAACACAAAGACAAAAAAAGGAGGGAGAAGAAAGAGTAAAAATGGGGAATAAGATAGCGAAAACGACACAAGCGTCGGCGATGGAGTACTACCTCCACGACTTGCCGTCGTCATACAATCTGGTGCTTAAAGAAGTTCTAGGTCGAGGTCGCTTTTTGAAATCAATTTTGTGTAAACACGACGAAGGACTCGTGCTCGTAAAGGTCTATTTCAAAAGAGGCGATTTCATTGATTTGCGAGATTATGAGCAGCGTCTCTCCAAAATCCGTGACATATTCACCTCCCTTGATCATCCACATGTTTGGCCTTTCCAGGTTTGGTAGTCTCTTCACTAAATTTTGGCTTATTGACTTTGAATTTGAATTTGAATTTGTTGAAGATTTATATTAGTAACATATTAGTTTACTAAATAATTTGAGGATTTGCTTGATGGAAAATGTTGCAGTTCTGGCTTGAAACAGATAAAGCTGCTTATTTGTTGAGGCAATACTTCTTCAACAATCTGCACGATCGTCTTAGTACCCGACCTTTTCTCTGTGTTGTCGAAAAAAAGTGGCTTGCTTTCCAGGTAATATTTGTTTTTTTGTTATCAAATCGCTATGATTATGGTTTCTCAAGTTGCAAATAGTCATATCATGTACTGCTACTTTTGCAGTTGCTTTATGCAGTGAAGCAGAGTCATGAACATGGAGTATGTCATGGTGAGATGACTCATGATATGAAATACTTATGACTTGCTCGGGCTTTTATTTTTCTGCTTTAAAAGACTGGCATGGACTGTTGTTGCAGGTGATATCAAGTGTGAGAATGTGCTGGTCACTTCTTGGAACTGGCTTTATCTTGCAGACTTTGCATCGTTCAAACCCACTTATATTCCACATGATGATCCTTCTGATTTCTCATTCTTTTTTGATACCGGTGGACGAAGGCGATGCTATCTTGCACCCGAGGTTTGAATAAGTTGTTTCCTTTTGTTGTTTACTATGAGTAGTTTGATTACAGATTATTCCTTGGCTTATTACAAAAGAAGTTTAATTTGAAAATTAGCGTGTCATTTGTTGATAGAAAAGCTGTATTTTAATTATAAATTTCTCTCCTGCACTTATGATAGTTATGAGTAGCGAACACTTAAACATAACATAATTTCTATTGCTTAGTTGAAGTACTATTGTCAAATATAATTGATGACTGTGAGTTCGAATATGTAGTGTCTAATTTTTGAGCAATGGCAAACGGATTCTTGTGCATGTAATTGTCTGGTGAGGACAGTCAAACTTGCTTTACACTTGCTCCCACAGCCCAATTGCTGTCCAAACACAACCACCCTATTCACTATTTTCCACTTTGGAGGGCAGAATCCGTGCCAACCTGTTCGTGATTCCAATCCAGTCTTAACCTTCATATGCAGTGCACTGCTGGAAACACATTTCGAGAAGTAGTTTTGTCAGTAGAAACTAATTGTGAAGGGTACAGTGAAAAGGGATTAATGGTGATAAGTGTGCTCAAGAGCTTCTCGTTTAGACATTAAAGTGAACTTTGGGAGACGCCAATAAGCTTGAATAAGCAATAGTATGCTAGAATTGTATGTACAATAACAGAAAGGAATAACTCCCCCCAAAAAAGGAAAAGAAAGAACAAATTAAAAACTGCACGTTTCTTCTACAGGCATACTTGTCCCACACCCTCTCCCCTTCTTCAATAGATACGTTATTTTTATGCACCATGATGTCAAAGTGATTTCTGCATAAATGCCACTAATTTTCAGAGATTTTATGAGCATGGAGGTGAGATGCACGTAGCACCAGATGCCCCTTTGAAGCCATCGATGGACATCTTTGCTGTTGGGTGAGATTTTCACTTGAGTCATTATTTTGGAATGGAAGCTTTGAACTTTTCTCTCTTAAAATTACTACTAGTAAGATGCCTTCTGGAACTTTGTTCTTATATGTCAACTCTTTATGTGGTGACTTCCCTGCAGTACTATCTGTGTTGTGGTATCATCACGATGGCCACTGATAAGAATCAGAGAGATTAATTGCTAATTCGACACGAGTTACAACAATTGGTATATTTAGGAAAGATGAATTGCTCAATAGTTTACCTTTTTTATGTTTGAATTGATTTCGTGTCAAATAAAAAAACCTACAGGAAAGACTCGTGGAGAAATCCTTTTTCTCTTGTAAGACTTTTGACTTTTGACTTTGGAGCCTTTCTACTTAAAGTAGTTCACGACTAAAAAATTAGGATGTTTTCCATAACAATAAGAACAATATGTGTTTTATATTGTACAAAATAAAAATAGTTGTTGCAGAGAAATCATTTTTCTCTTTAAGACTTTTGAATCATATCAAACTCTTACGTACGCATAGCACCCTACTTTCACTAGCAATTCTATATACGCCTTGCATACTATTAACACTTGCTGAATCTCCAGTTAATAGTCAGCTGTTTTCCCGCTGTCTCTGCAAGACATCCTACTAAAGTAGTTCGTGACTAAAAAGTTAAGGATGTTTTCCTTAACAATGAGAACAATAATCAGTCATTGTTAATTTAAGAGTCTCTCCTTTTAATAGATTAACTCATGTAATTTACTTACATTTTATTTATCTGGTTATCTAGTGTCATGTCATGCATATTACAAAATAGAACAATAAAACTAAATATAACAGTTTAACTGGCTTCGGTTTTTTGGCCTAACCTGACTTGTATTACCCTTCTTTTGTGTAGCTCACTTATATATTTGTACTATTAATATCATTATCAATTATTAGTAAAATCATTGCCACTATTATTGACATAACTATTCATCCTTATTCATTCGAATTATCAGCAGATTGAAACATATAGTAGAAGTGTTTTGGACTTCTTAGGAAACTATTAAGAGAAGTCTGAAGTATGTCATGATAGGACTTGGAATTCCTGGACAAGGAGAAATAGGACTTATTAGTTGCTTGAGTTATCACGAATTACTGAACTTAAATGAAAACAGAAATAAACTGAAAAAGAATTAGATGGAGGCACTCGTAGGTAAGACTAATATGTGACTAGATATTAAGTTAAAACAATAAATTATGTAATAATATTTGCAAAAGCCTACACTGGCACTTTTGATGTAGTGAAGAACACGGAAGTCCGTGGACACCATTGTTCCATGTAAATCATCCAAGGAGTGATCACTGCAGTTTTCCTTACAACCTCTCTCCTTTTATGCATTGTCGAAGTAATGATGAGGTCAATAAGCTTATGGCTAGCGGTGTGCGGTTGCTGGATGGGTTTGCAGAAACTAATGCTACAAATAGATTTTAATTTCAGCTTTTGGATAGATGTAGTAGAGTATATGCTACTCACTTTTAGTTTATCCAACCTACTTAAGGGGCACGTTCACCATCCTCAAGAATGATATTTTTATGGTGTACTTTTAGGAACTAATGTTACACAATTTAATATTTGGTAAATAATAAAAAGTTTGCTTTATGAAGAAGGAAAATGAACTATTATACGAATTATAGTTCCAACTGCAGACATACGATAACCAATTGAAACTTCCTTATCTCATTGATGCAAAAGTGAATCAGTTAAAAATAGAATGAAGAGAGTTTTCTGTACCAAAGTGTATTTGGTGGGGACCAGCGGAATGAAGAAAAACCAAACATTCAACTTTTTGACGAAATGGTGTAGTTTCTTGTGCAATAAAGAGATTACTTGCATTTATATTGGCTTGTGGTCTTTTGTGTCTAATAGGATGGGAAGAATATCATACATGCAGGGATATTGTTGAATATTAATCCCCCATAAAAGTAGGAAACAGACATATCAATGCTACGCAATGAGGATTTGAGTATTTGAACATTTTCTACATTGCACCAGGTGTGTTATTGCTGAGCTTTTCCTCGAGGGCCAGCCGTTGTTCGAATTATCTCAACTACTTGCTTATCGCAGAGGACAATATGATCCCAGTCAACTTCTGGAAAAAGTATTATTTTTTTTTCATTTTTTTGTTTTGTTTCTTAGCTTAGCATTTTTCTTGTTCTTACCTTTCTTATGTTATTGTACCACTTTAGTCCTTTGATTCTGTTCTTGAATTCGATGTTTTGGAACATGACTTAAGTATTACTCCCTTCGATCCACAGTAAGTGACAATTTTACCTTTTTATTTTGGTCCAAATAAGTGTCCATTTACATAATCAAGAAGGAATTAATTTTATTTTTCCAAAATTTTCCCTTATTTACATATTCCAATATGTCAAGGTAATAATTAAATAAGGTTAATTTAGTGAATACATCTTTTTTTCTCTAGGAGTTCGTATTTCCTTAATGGGTGTGCCAAAGGTAAAATGGTCACTTATTGTGGAGCGGAGGGAGTAATTTTAAAGTTATGCATAAAAAAAGTTTCGTTAGGAGTTATTCGCGTTTTACAGGATTTTGCAACTTTTTTTTTGTTTCGTTTTTTTTTTCTTTACTTTTCAAAACTTGTAATCCTCTTGGCATCATTTGAGTGCTAAGTTTCTATGTCTCTATTGTAATACGATACTTTACCAGCTCAAAATCTAAACCAAAGAGTTACTCGCATTCTTTGTCAATTTTTGTAACTTTTCCGATAAATGCTTATTCATTTTTCCTTAATGCAGATTCCAGATTCAGGAATTCGGAAGATGATTCTTCATATGATTCAATTGGACCCAGAGTCACGGTGTTCTGCTGAAAGCTACTTGCAGAATTATGCAGGAGTTGTGTTCCCGAGCTACTTCTCACCGTTCCTTCATAACTTCTATTCCTTATTGAATCCCCTTAACTCCGATGCGAGGGTAAGATTGTAAGTTTACATCTAGTGTCTCTCTTAGTCGCCCCCTCCAATATTTGTACTTAGTGGCCAAATCGCTTCTGTAGGTTCTAATATGCCAGACCTCTTTTCAAGAGATCCGTAAACAAATGATGAATGATAAGCCTGGTGAGGGGAGCTCTCCTGCTGCTAGTCCACATTCACTTCCTGCCAGTCAAATGCCGCAAGAGAGTGGCGTGAACGAAAATCTGAATTTAGTGCGAGACTCCTCGAATAAAAGAGAGGAGATGGAGAAGGGCTCAGTTCATGATCGCTTTGATCTTCTTGGCAACATGAACACTTTGCTTAAGGATGCGAAACAAAATAATCAATGTCCTGCTGTCAAGCCAGTGCTGGAGGATATAGCCAATACTTCATATTCTCAGAACCAAAGACAATGTCACATGCTATCTCCAGGTGAACAAATCTCCGTCAACTCCAATTCTTTTAAGAGAAGTCACCATCCCTTCTTAAAGAAGATCACCATGGAAGATTTGACTTCTTTGATGTCTGACTATGATAATCAGTCAGACACTTTTGGTATGCCTTTCTTACCATTTCCTGAAGATGTAATGAGCTGTGAAGGAATGGTGCTGATAGCCTCACTGTTGTGTTCCTGCATACGCAATGTCAAATTGCCTTTTATGAGGAGAGGTGCTGTATTACTGTTGAACTCTTGTTCCATGTACATTGATGATGAAGATCGCTTGCAGCGAGTACTTCCATATGTGATAGCAATGCTGTCGGATCCAGCAGCAATTGTTCGTTGTGCTGCCTTAGAGACTTTATGTGATATTCTTCCTTTAGTTAGAGATTTTCCTCCAAGTGATGCCAAAATTTTTCCGGAGTATATTCTCCCTATGCTTTCCATGCTTCCTGATGACCCAGAGGAGAGTGTTAGGATTTGTTATGCCAGCAATATATCAAAGCTTGCACTAACTGCCTATGGTTTTCTGATTCACTCAATAAGCTTGAGTGAGGCAGGTGTTCTAAATGAAATAAATTCATGCCAGAATTCATCAATATCGATCTCTGACCGACCAGTACGGCCACAAAGTCTAAACAGTGATACACAACTTGCTCAATTAAGGAAGTCAGTTGCTGAGGTTATTCAAGAACTCGTGATGGGCCCAAAGCAAACTCCAAACATCAGGAGAGCACTATTGCAAGATATTGGTAACCTTTGTTGGTTTTTTGGACAGAGGCAAAGTAATGACTTCCTGTTGCCCATTCTCCCTGCTTTTCTAAATGATAGAGATGAGCAGCTCAGGGCAGTATTTTATGGGCAAATCATATACGTCTGCTTTTTTGTTGGACAACGAAGTGTGGAAGAATATCTTTTACCGTACATTGAGCAGGCATTGACTGATACAACTGAGGCTGTAATCGTCAATGCACTAGATTGCTTGGCCATTCTCTGCAAAAGTGGCTTTCTGCGCAAGCGGGTCCTGCTTGAAATGATAGACCGTTCTTTCCATTTGTTGTGCTACCCTAGCCAATGGGTAAGGAGGTCAGCTGTCACCTTTATTGCTGCCAGCAGTGAGAGCTTAGGAGCAGTTGATTCTTATGTTTTTCTTGTCCCAGTAATAAGGCCCTTCCTTCGCAGGCAGCCAGCATCTTTAGCTTCAGAGAAAGCTCTTCTCTCGTGCTTGAAGCCGCCAGTTTCAAAAGAGCTATACTATCAGCTTGTGGAAAATGCAAAGAGTTCAGATATGCTGGAGAGACAGAGAAAGATATGGTACAATTCACCTCCTCAGTTGAAACAATGGGAAACTGTAGATTTACTTGAGAGAAGTAGCAGCGAGTTGGATCGAATGAAGTACTGGTCTGGCAGAAAACGTGATTTGCCTGGTTATAAATCAGCTGGTGATTTAACAAAACCAATTGATTTTACTGAAAGTGATGATAATGAGACCAAGGTGAAAGCTGTGGGAAGCTTAATACAAAATCCTTCTGGCATACTGGATAGCTGTGATCGCCTCCCTTCAGAAAAATTACAGCTATCTGGATTTGTGTCTCCACAAGTCGGTGGTATGAGCAGCTTTATTGATAAATCATCTGAAGGCATTCCTTTGTACTATTTTAAGGAGGATAACAAGAAATTAGCAGGCACTGGTGCAGCAGCCTCTGATTCCTCATTGCCATTTACTTCTCTTGGATTTGGTTCTTCATCTTTGCCTTGGATGGATCCTGTAAACAAGTCATTTAATCTAGCAAATTCAGTTCCGGCACCCAAGCTCGTGTCAGGTTCGATAAGCATTGGCAATAGTTCCACACTGTTGCGGAGAGTTGTACATGAAGTGGAAGACAGGGAAGCTGATCAAACAGCTTGTGTGAATAACAAGTTTCAGGATGTTGGGTCTGCTACAACTAAAGTGGGTACCCTAACAATGGAAGACAACGCAGCTGCAACAGATAGAACTGATTTGTCCTCTTTTCCCAAAACATCTATGATTACTGATTCAGGATGGAGGCCTCGTGGGGTTTTGGTTGCTCACCTCCAAGAGCACCGTTCTGCTGTTAATGATATATCCATCTCAGCAGACCACAGTTTTTTTGTTAGTGCATCTGACGATTCTACTGTTAAGGTTTGGGATTCTAAAAGGTTGGAGAAGGATATTTCATTCAGGTCAAGGTTAACTTATTCTTTAGAAGGAAGCCGAGCTTTATGCGTTACAGTTCTCCAAGGTTCTGCTCAAGTTGTTGTTGGAGCATGTGATGGAACAATACATGTGTTCTCTGTTGATTATATCTCTCGTGGACTTGGTAATGTTGTCGAAAAGTATTCTGGTATTGCTGATGTGAAAAAGAATGAAGTGGGAGAGGGTGCCATAGCTAGCCTCTTGAACTACTGTTCAGATGGCGGTGCCTCAAAAATGATTTTGTACAGTACCCAGAATTGTGGTCTCCATCTGTTAGACACAAGAACAGGCTCACATGCCTGGAACACCAAAGTTTATCCCAAAGAGGGCTACATATCATCTCTAGTTGCCGGGCCTTGTGGAAACTGGTTTGTATCAGGTTCCTCAAGGGGTGTACTTACACTTTGGGATTTGAGGTTCTGCATACCAGTTAACACGTGGCAATATTCTCTTGCCTGCCCAATTGAGAGAATGTCTCTCTTTCTTCCTCCTCCTAGTACGTCATTGTCTGCAGCAGCAAGGCCCCTTGTTTATGTTGCTGCAGGTTGTAATGAAGTCTCTCTTTGGAATGCAGAGAATGGGAGCTGCCACCAGGTAATGTTGAATTATATTCTTAAGAAAAGAAAGCTTGGCATAAGTGCTTTTAGTTCCGAATACTAGTTGGTAAATGTCGTCAAGTTTTCAGTCTATATAACTTGATATTTTCCTTTATCTGGTTTATGCGACATCCAATATAGATATACTTGAAGTGGCTACCATGTCTGGGATTTGAGATACTTATAAGGAAAGAGTGCAATGTCTGACCCCTCTCTCTCTCTCTGGCCATTCCATTTTTAGTTTCCTTTTATACTGAAAGTATTTGGATAATGAAGTCTTTGTCAACAACAACAACATACCCAGTATTATCCCACACCGTGGGGTCTGGGGAGAGCTGATAGCTGATATATGTTTAAGAAATTGGAAAAGTTCTGCTTGTTGTTTGTTTTGATGTAAATTTTGAATTTGAAATTCATTAGCACCTATGGTCTTGTATAAAATATGGATGGTTGGCATGTGTAACTATCATTTAAGATGAGCCAGTGTTCTTAGGACATGCTATGAATCACAAACCATGTCTCCTCTCTTGTGACTTTTTCTGGATTTTTACAATTTTGAATTTTTTTCCTGCAGGTATTGAGGGTAGCAAATAATGAGAGTGAGGCTGAGAACTCTGACTTACCTTGGGCTCTGGCAAAACCATCAAATAAGGCTAATCCTAAACAAGATCTAAGAAGAAATAATGGTTCAAAGTACCGAGTTGATGAATTGAGTGATCCGCCTCCTCGCCTTACTGGCATCCGTGCATTGCTTCCATTACCTGGTGGTGATTTGTTAACCGGGGGTACTGACCTAAAAATACGTCGTTGGGACCATTGCAGGTTTTAGACTGTTTCTCTAGCTCTATGTTAAATTAACCGACTTTTAACATATAATTTAACGAGGCTATTGCATATTTCAGCCCAGAACGAAGTTATTGTGTTTGCGGACCATCTATAAAGGGGGTAGTCAATGATGACTTTTATGAAACAAAATCTAGCTTTGGCGTACAAATAGT
This sequence comes from Nicotiana paniculata, assembly GCA_005239505.1. Taxonomy (NCBI): domain Eukaryota; kingdom Viridiplantae; phylum Streptophyta; class Magnoliopsida; order Solanales; family Solanaceae; genus Nicotiana; species Nicotiana paniculata. Next base: position 75,143 of record ML329813.1, read on the forward strand.
GCAGGTATGTGATTTATCATATAAATTGAGCAGGATCTACTTCTTCCTTTTGCAATGGTGACTTGGTGAGCTTGTCACATACCATCCTTAAATGTTAGACTTGGCGTGGATGTTATACTGATTTTTGTGCTCAAATTTTATCAAGAAAAACTGCGTAGAAATGAGTGGAAATTATTCGAGAACCATCGTAGAAACAAGAACTTAGGGAGAGCTTGGAACAAGGTTTTCTGCCATTGAACTTTCCTGTGCAACACGTCCCTAGTGTTATCGAGGTTGATATCTGGAATTTGCTGGCTGAAATGAAAAAGGAGAATTGTGCTTAGAGGGTTTTATGATGGTAGGGGTTGACTGTATGATTTGAAGCAGCTATATTTAGAGGTTATCAGCCAACTTGCCTGAAATCGAACTTAGTATTCTGCTTTTGGTGATGAGTCGCAAAATGTTCCTCTGATGCAGCTACTAAATAAATATTTCATTTGAAAACAAACAGAAAATCTATATACTTACCCATGAAACGAGAAATTGAAGGTATCAACTATCATAATAGCCAATTTGTGCATCAGATAAGTAAACCATACTATTTTGAATTAACTTCTGGAGATTTCCGCGACTGACGAGACTGGCATCCTTGCCTCTTCATCTCTCTTCTCTCACTCCATCTACCCTGAGTTTTCTCTATGCATGCTTTGTTTGTAATGTGAGAAATTTACAGTTCCCTTATCTTGTGATTGTTGGACTAATATCTAGCGTTACTTGTATGTGTCATAAAAGGAGGCGAAGAGACGACCTTTGGCCACTAGACTAACGGCAAAGGCAATCCTTGGAGCTGCTGCTATTGATTCTGCAGGGTGCCACCGTGATTGTATTCTCTCTTTGGCTTCTGTCAAATTAAATCAGAGACTTCTGATATCAGGCAGTAGAGACGGAGCTGTTAAGGTTTGGAAGTAAAGGAACCTCGAGATACTGTATATTATTGTACATATTTAGTGTCTGTAAATTATGTAGCTAAAGAAGGGAGATCCTTGTGCAGTAAGCAAAGTCCATGGTCGAGATAGATGACAGCACCTTCTTCCCCTTTACCTGGCCCTCTTCGACTTTTTTCTAGTAACTTGATTTGTACAGTGATGCTGATAGAATAGCATGGAACTTTATTATCTTGGATAGATGATTAGAACCTCATTTCTGCTGAGATATCACGGCAATTACAGAGCATTCAAACTGCTCATCTGAATTTTAGGTGCTGTCAAATTGCAGTGTGTCTTACCTCTCATTATGTTTAGTTTTTCTCATTGGATGAGGGTGAGTAATATTTTCTGAATGTCGGAGCAAATTAGTGCTTATTGGTTGTAATTGCTGGAGTTTGAAAATGAGATTCAGCAATTAATTCATGGTAGTCACTAAAGCCTTGTGTTATGCACCAACTAGTCTTAAGGTGTGTATATTGTTTCTAATAAGTAAATTATTTTGTTTTTAAAACCTCATAGACATTACGTAAAAGTGTAATATGATAAAACCGAAAAGTTGAAACTTTTGGTTAGTTAGAAAGTGAAAGAGATTGCTTCACTCTTAAAAATATTATATAACTTTTAACTCGAGGAAAAATAAGAATCTTCTACCTATTTTTGACAATTTATAGTCTAAAGATAGAGTAATGTTGAGCCCACATTCTACCACGAATAACTAAAATATGAAGAACTTAGATTTAAATAGTGATATTAAATTAAGAGCAAACCATTCTGGGATTGTACACAAATTTCTCATAATCTAGAGTTTGCAAGTAGAAGATCAACAAAATCTGCAAGCGAAGTTACCAAATTCCACAAATAAACATTAAAGCTAACCAAGCTAATCAAATTCTATACAAATAGTTGAAAATTCGAATCAAGTTCGAGCGAACAAGTCGTTTGTGAAACTTCTGAACTATATTTAAATACTTCAATCAAATTGTACACACATGTCCATTTAGATGAAATAAGTGCAACAGGAGGAAGAGAAATATAATAAGGTTGAAAAAACTTGAAGATAATTAAAGCATAAGCGCCTAAATGTCATAAACTTCTAAGTCATTGTCTTTTCACATGTTGCGTCTAACAAAAAGTATATAGCTAAAAAAACTTTTACCTATATAAGTAATTTTCTTTTTATATTTGAATGATGTATCTAATCATGACTCATTCTTTCATATTTTCCTTTTTATTACATTCTTTCATGCAATGAGTTGATAATTGCACTGAAGTGCTTAACCAACAAAGAAGTTCGATGGAGAATTGAGAATAGCAATAACGTAAATTTAGAATAAAAAGGTACCCTACGACACTCTTTTGATTTTCAAAAGAACGTTTAAACCTAAATAATAAATAATATAACATGTCAGGAAATTTTTTCAGTCAGATTTTTACTTGGATTTCATGATGACAGTAGTATTTGTTATAACGGAAACCTAAATAATAAATAATATAACATGTCAGGAATTAATAGACACGGACTAAATAAACCAAATACAATCGCAAAGTAAACTAATTCTCATGGATTCATAGTTAATTAAATAAGGAAAGTTTTAAAGCAAATTAACTGTGACACTTCATAATTAGTTCAAATAAGGAAAGCTTTTGTAACAAAAAATTTAGCTGATTTTGAAGTTAAATTTTTTTTTATCTAATGTAAACTCTATTTTTAAAGGATAACAAAAGCGAACGACATTTCGGCAAATGATTCCTTTGGAAATGTGTTTCTATGAATGTGAAGCGTCGCACAGAGATTCTTATACATATCTCTCAGGCAATTAGTTGCTTTAAGAAATACTAGTACTAGCACCCGCGCAGATGTGCGGATTTAAGTTATTTGAATTATATATAAATAGTCTTAAAATTTAAACTTTCTTGATAAATATAGATAATCACGGGATATTAATTAAGAAATACTACATGAAAAAAGATATTTTTTTTCTCAAATCTCCTAGTTATAATTCTTTTTCTTTTTTGGTACCATTCTCGCCGGTGTCATAAATCCTAAAAATAGTCAAGAATCAAAATAATAACTCATATTTATCACAAAACAATCAAAGGTTTACACTATGAAGGACTCTTTGAATACGACTTGACTCTTTTACTACTACTTGAACTCTTATTTGGTGTATTGATATCTGCCAAAAATAATTCTATTTTAAAATTTTAATTTCTAAAACTTTATTTTTCAATAATAATTATTTTTATAATAATGTAAGTGAAAATATTATCCTTAATTCAAAACTCATCTTAGTCGGCTATCTAAAAATTTACAAAATTCTTTAGCCAATGAATTTTCTTTTTCCAATATGACTCCATTTTGATATCGACATTAACCATTTAAATATCTGAGTTATTTGAATTATATGTAAATAATATTAAAATTTAAACCTTCTAGATAATTATAGATAATCATTAGATAATAATTAAGACACACCACATGAAAAAAGACGAACATTTTCTCAAATCTCGTAGTGATAATTTTATTTTTGCACCATTCTCATTGGTGTCATTGGAACCTAAAATAGCTACAAAGCGAAATAATAACTCGTATTTATGGAAAGCACAAAGGTTGACACAATATGAATGATTCTTTGTTTATGACGCGATTCTTTTACTATGCCTTGAACTCTTATTTGGTATGTTGTTATCTTTCAAAAAATATTTCTATTTTGAAATTTAAATTTCTAAATCTTTATATATATTTTAATAATGATTATCTTTATAATGATGCAAGTGAAGATATTATTCTTAATTTAAAATCCACTTTAATCGGCTACCTAAAATTTGAATGATTCTTTAGCCGATGGAACTTTATTTCAGTATGACTGGCAAGGCAATATGAATGTTCTATCAGTTCCATTAATACTCTAAAGGAGTTATACGATATATCCGGTGTGGAAGTGGGCCAACATTTCTATAGGCAAATAGGAGGTTTCCAAGTACATGGACAACGACTCCATTTTAAGTTTATCGATATCTCTAGCCACAGATTTTAAATTTTGAATACCCTATGTATACATGTTTTTTGTTATTTGAATTATAAATGTTAAATTAGTTGATTGTTATTATATAACATTGCATATATTGTCTTAAAATTGCCAAGTAGTTTTTTTGGACACCATACTTGGCTTAACCTCAACGCAAACTACTCAAATATTTAAATTCAAATTCGAATATCATATCCTTTTGTTAGTAATAGTGATGTTTTAAAAATGACACATAATATAAATTAAAAAAAATATTCTAAGATATCCTTATTTTATAATCTATGTATTTGAGTTGATTGTTTTTTTTTGAAATATATGAGATCGGCTTCCAAACTTTTTATACTAAAAAAAGATGAAATAGAAGAAGAAATTCGTTGTCATATCTTATTTCTGGTTTTTACATTTTTCATACATTTTTTTCTATATTTATTTTCTTTTATCTTATTTTTTATGCCTATTTTTTTACAAAAAAAATTATTTCGCTATAAAAAGATGAGTTTTAATAAAAATTGTCTACATAAGAACTTTATTTATATTTTTGGTCTTTGGTTGAAATTAGTTCACATTTTTCTTTTGGCTTTATCTAGTCAACCTAAATAGGTGCTCACCCCAATCACTTAAATTAAAAAATTGAGGGATGCATAATTTATATATAATTCATATATAATATGTGTATAATCGTGTGTTGTCGGTATATCATCTATGTATATTAGCTACTAAAAGTAAATAATAAAATTGGCCGGATGTTTTTGTAAATATTTCATATGATTCCGGTTTCTTTATTTTATTTATGATATGACTTCTATTATAATAATTTTAAAAAACTCTCTACTAAATTCAAAAATATCTTATCTTTTTATTTTTAAAATTACATTATATTTTTTAAAAATAATCCCATTTCGAATAATTTTTTTATATTTTTAAAATATATAATTCACGTCATACCGATTTTTTTTAAAATATACTTTTTGTTACACTTGAAAATCACTATAGAAACTATCAATTAGAAACTAATATCCCTCTTGTTGAATCCGAAAAAAAAAATCCTTTCACATAATTTAATGATTCAAACATAATATTCTTTAACGAAAAAAATATTATACCCTTGCAATATTAGCTTGACTGCAGCTAAACGGAGAGGTTTCAACTTATAGCCTTCAATTCCTAGAAGGCACTAAATTGAAATTAATGATAACAATTGTATAGCCAAAGTTTTGTTATTTGTTTGATCTCCATTTATACAAATTGACTCTTCAAACAAATATTCTTCAAAAAGAAAAAAAAAATAAGTTTTTGAATATTGACAGATTTTTGTGATGTTTCTTTCTCCGGCATGTAGGTTCACTTCATGTGATCTTTTATTCAATTTTTAAACTCCTCTCTGCTCTCTGGATAAACATATATTATATTTATTTTAAAAGAAATTTGCTTTATTCTAATCCAGCTATAATATTTTAAAGAACTATAATTATCGGGTTTTAAATGTAAAAGAGTTTTATAGTTATATGGAGTAATTTTTTCTTCTTTTTTGCCGGAGGCGAAGTAGTATTTAAATAATTAGAAAGAATAAAAAAAATTCCTAACATGATTGCATATGATCATTAACCGAATTAAGTATGATAACATGATAATAAAAGATAAATTTTCCTTTTATTTTAATTTTAAATTAATCATTTAATTCAAATTCAGTTTATATATATATATATATATATATAGAGAGAGAGAGAGAGAGAGAGAGAGAGAGAGAGAGAGAGAGAGAGAGAGAACATAGTTGAAAATCAACTAGACAACTCAATAAAATATAGAGAACTATTCAAGGTTGTCTTGGCCCCCTTCAACGAGTTTTTGTGATGTAAATGCAATCGTTAACTATTATAAATACTCATTTTAATAGTTCATTTGTGGATTCCAGCAAAATTGTTAGAATTTGGTTGGTGAAAAGGAATATTGTGAAACAACATAAAATTCAATATTGTAAAATAGGAGATTTATGGTAGTAAGGACTTGTGATGCTTGTAGGATTAAGCAACGTAACACCCTTAACTTCATGTTGTAAAAACTACCAAAATTCTACAAATTTAGTATCTTTAGACCTGTAGTCATTGTGCTCTCGTATTGTGTAGAATTTCTCGCAGCAATCGTTCCAGTAGCATCTTTTGACAAAGTTATTTATTAATTGAAGAGGAGACCCGATGAAGTAACTTCTGCAGAACCAATTTATGACAAGTTAAATCAAAAGAAGGCATGTAAAATGTTACTCCGTAAGTTTTAAAATCCCACTTTGGAAAAACGAAACTTTCCTAATTTGGTTACTATACTCTAGTCAGTAAATTTTAATAGCTTTTGTACATCCCTCGCTGTCTTATTCAACGAATCAATTAAGAAATAAAAATAAACATACCAAAATTTAGATCCGGATTCAACCAAATAGATTTAAATTAAGTAGAGTAATCTTAGCTAATATTAATATCCGAAAGATATGTTAATCGATTTTTAACCTAATTGTTAGTATTTTGTATTTATTACGTGTGTTTTGTTGTGTAGGATGTGATTCTGAGTGAAGAAGCAAGTTTGAAGCTAAAATGGATGATTTGGACCTTTGAAGTCTAAGTAGAAGCCTAAAAAATTAAGCCGGAATCACGTTCGGGGTTCGAGGACTAAGTCTAGAAGTTAAAAAGTGATAAAAAAGATTACTCTGAAAAAAATGCACTACTGCGCCATGCGCCGCGGGGCACGGGGCGCTAGTGAAAAATTCCTGTAGAGTGTAAAAATCGACTCTATGAACTCCTCTACAGGCGCACCGCGTGGGGCGGTGCACCATGCGCCGCGCATGTGCAAATTTTACAAAGTATTTCTCCTATTTCGACTTGGAAAGGATAGTTTCGTCCGGGTTCATTCCTACATGGTATAAATACACCCAAAACACGATTTTTAGAGGACTTTTGACCTGATAAGCTTTATGGAGAACATTGGAGGCTACAAAACACAAGATTTCATCATCTTTCCATCAATTCAATACGAGAGTTTGGATTGTAATGTTAGATTGATGTTTTCTTACTCTTTAATTCTAATTGTGATGACTTTCTCCATAAATATTGAGTAGTTTCTCTTGGACTTTGATGAATATAGTATTTTGATTGATATTTATGAATTTTAACTCTAGTTCCTTGCTTGAATTCATTTATGGAGCTTTGAATTGTTTGCAACTTTAATCACCAGTTTATTTAATCAAAAAAGGAATATTGTGGTGATTATCTTGAATTATTTTGTTTGGTTTACTTAAATGGTTTTCTTAAATAATCTAAAGAGCTTGTTGAATCGTTGATTAAATCAAGTTAGGAGAATATTCGAGAAAATTTTTCCTGAAGACCAATCCATTAACGCATGCTTGCATATTTTTACAGTGCTTATATTAGTTTACCTCGTTGAGTTAAGATTTAACTGAGAGAGGAGTCTTGACTACACGTTTGAACTAATCATCAAGTGAATTTGTGAGAATCATTAGAACATTAGAGTGAATTGAACTAGAGTTGGATCCCAAATAGCTATCTTGAACCTATCCTGCCACGACTCTTATTTCTCCCATTGATACTTCAGTGTTGCTCAACTCTTGTCTTCCAGTGATCAATTGTTAATTAATTTAGTTTCATAGTTAATTTTAGTTATTAAAAATCGCAACCAACGTGTTAATCATCCTGAATAGTATTAAGCTAGAAATTACTTGAACATTGTTTAAATCCAATCCTTGTGGAGACGATAATCATAACTATACTATCTTTGGCTAGCGAGCATTAATTACGTGTTGTGTTTTGCGCTTGTCCTCATTAAAAACCTCCTTGAGAAAACCCTAATGGAACAAAACTTAAGTGAGGGAAAAGTGTATGACTCAGAGGGTGATTCTTCCTTTTTAGAAGTTGAAGTATTTGAGGTAGCTAATGTTCCAATTGTTTTGTAATTGTTTTTCTTCCATTGTCTATAGTTGGAATGAACCCCTGTTTGTTTTGGCTATAATTTTGTATGGATCATCCCAGTTTTTTCGCAATTTGCCTTCCCGTGGATCTCTGCTTGCTTGGATTTTGGCTTTGAGTACGTAGTCTCTGACTTTGAACGGCCGGATCTTTGCCTTCTTATTGTAATAATGTTCCGCTTGCTGCTTTTGAGTGACCATTCTTATGTACGCCATATCTCTTTGTTAATCGATCTCATTGAGCTCTTGTCTTCTAGTCTCGTAATTGCTAGTGCCACTTTCGTGGGAGTACCTTAGGTTGGGTACTCCAACTTCGACTAGTATAATTGCTTCGGTTCCGTAGACCATAGAATAGGGCGTCTCTCCTGTGCTTGTCTTCGCGGTGGTTCTATATGCCCATAATACTTTTGAGAGTATTTCCGTCCACAATCTCTTGGCGTCTTTGAGTTTTTTCTTCATGAAGTTTAATATGACTTATTGGAGGATTCTGCCTGCCCGTTACCGCTGGGTGATAAAGGGTTGAAAGTATCCTCTTAATATGCCATTTCTCGAGTAATTTGGTGATTTTCTTTCCCGTGAACTGGGGTTCGTTGTCGCAGCTGATCTCTTTGGGGGCCGAATCAGTAGATGATGTTTTTCCATATGAAGGCGATTACCTCTTGTTCACGTATTTGGGCGAATGCTCCTGCTTTCACCTATTTAGAGAAATAGTAAGTTAAAACTAAAAGAAATCGTACATTACCTCGCCCTACTGGGAGGGGGCCACAATTTCCATTCCCTATTTGATGAACGACCATGGAGAGGTGACTCAATGAAGAAGTTCACCTTCCTGGTGAATTATTGGGGCGTAATTCTGATATTGTTCGCATTTCCTCACAAATAAGGCGTCTTTTTTCATGGTGGGCTAGTAGTATCCTGCCCGTATGAGACACTAACGAGCACTCGATCGTCAGAATGAGTGCCGCAATGAGCTTCATGGACTTCATCGAGGACGTGTTGGGTTTGGTTTGGACCCAAATACTTTGCCAGAAGGCCACCATATGTTCTCTTGTATAAGTCGTTATGGAGGAGGCTATATCTGGCTAGCTGCATTCTTAGTTTTTTAGCTTCCTTTTTGTCGTTTGGGAGTGTGTCGTCCTGCAAGTAGGTGATAATAAATTTGTGTCAATCCCAAGCTAAAATTACAGATCTTACCTCGATTTCGTTCAACGATGAGTTGAGGAGGTGGACTACACTTTTATCCCCAATCGTGATGCTTTTGGTGGCTGTGGCCAATTTGGCGAGGCCGTCCGCTTTGACATTCTGGGCATGCGGGATCTGGTCGAGCTGACATTCGTCGAACTTGGCCAGCAACTTACAGATCTCGGTCTGATATTTTTGGAACCTTTGTTCTTTGATTTGGAAAGTCCCTCTAACTTGGTTGACTACGAGCTGTGAATCACAATGGAACTTCAACCGCTTTGCCCCATATTCGAGTGCTAGTCTCAATCTTGTAATTATGACCTCATACTCGACTTCTTTGTTAGTTATATCTGGGCATCTTATGGGCTGGCGAATTACTTCGTCGGTAGGAACCTCGAGTACGAGTACCAGTTCGGATCCGAAAGCATTGGATGCACCGTCAGTGTATATGACCCAGAGATCTTATGTTTGGAGAGAAGCTAGGATGGTTTTCTTTTCGACCTTAGGCATTATATTTGCACTTAAGTCTATGACGAAGTCAGCGAGCACTTGTGATTTTATCTTTGTTCGCGACTGATATGTGATATCGTGATCATTTAGCTTGATGGCCTACTTGTACAACCTCCCCGATAATTCAGGTATATGTAATATGCTTCTTAGAGGAATGGTGGTAACGACCGAGATAAGGTGGCACTAGAAATAGGGTCTAAGCTTTCGTGAAGCTACGACCAGTTCCAGGGCCAGTTTTTTGAGGTGTCGGTACCTCATCTCGGTGTCGATGAGTGTTTTGCTAATTTAATAAAAAAGAGATTGTGTACCTTTACTGTCTTGAATCAGGACTGCAATTACTGCCACTTCGAAGACGACGAGGTAGACTAGGAGATGTTCCCTGGGTTTGGGCTTCGAGAGCAGAGGTGGTGTAGCCATATACACCTTTAGTTTCTGTAGAGCATGACTCAATCGAGCATCCACTTGAGGCCGTTATCCTTTTCGAGCACGCTAAAAAATTTGTGATATATATCGGATGACTGCGAGATAAATCTCGATAGGGCGGCGATTCGACCAGTCAACCGTTGGACTTGCTTCTTAATAGTCAGGTTCTCCGATATCCTTTCAATATATTTTATTTGGTCCAGTTTGACTTCGATCCCTCGTTGTGACACTAAGAAACCCAAAACTTCCCGAGGCTACACCGAACGCTCATTTCTCTAGGTTTAGTTTCATTCCGTACTGTGAATACTTAATTTTGCACCATTTAAAAGCTCCTAAAGTGTAAATGTTAATTCTCCTTCAATCGTTATTTTTCTTATATTTTTGTGTTTTAATTGAATTTCTTGTCACAAAAATACCAAAAATAATTTTTCTATACTTTTCCTTTTGTGTGTGCTCTTTTAATTGACTAATTATTTGATAAGTTAATCAAATTGATTTCTCATATAATTAATTCAATTATTATCTAATGAGTTTTATTAGGTCTTGTTTTATTGGTTGGTATTTAGGTTAATTAGATTGTAGTTTAATAAGATAAGATTAAGGGAAATGGGCTAAAAATGAAATGGTTAGGTGGCTAAAAGTGCAATTTCAATGCCAAGTAAATGGCTGGCAGGTTAGTGTTCAAACGACGTAGTTTCATGATCAAACTACATCGTTTTGGTTAAGTTACAAAGGGTCAATCCTAGCCATCAGATCTTTTCAATCCAATGACCTTAATTTCATATATAAAGATAAAAATCAGAAATTTTGCTCTAATAATCCAAAAATCTAAACCCTAGCACCCTCTTTCTTCTCTCACCCTCTGCCGCCGCCGCCTCTCTCCATGGCGGCACCACCGCTTACCGCCATCCAAACACCACCAAAATATCACCCCTACTCGTCTCAACCTCCTCTCCATGAATCCGAACCCCAAATCCCCATAGGCCCTCTCAATCTCCATAGATCTACCTAAATCCGAAACCCTAGCCTTCTCTTCTTTTTGAAATTCGTCAAGGTTGAACAACCTCTACCCTACAATACTTACATCAATGGGTAGGGCTCTTCAAGACCTACCTATTGATGTCAATTTCACCCCGAAAATCCGGCGATGGAATTCCGGCGACCACACCGCCACCCGCTGCCGCCGCCTCTGCCGCGACCACCCAAGACCATCACAGGCCCTTCATTTTCAGTCTATTCCCGACCACGAAACGTCCGTTTCTCTTTAGCAAAACGCTAGAATTCATTAGTTTCAGCGTGTGCTAGAAAGAAACGCCTGTTTCAAAGTCGGGCATCCACACCTTGTCGTCCTTGACATCTCATCGCTACTTGAATTGGCGTCCACTCCTCTTGTGTGGTATAGCTCTGCTTCCATCTTCTTTTCTTTTTCTATTTTTGTTTGCCATTAGGTTTAGGTTTCATGTTATTTCTCAGCTCGTTCTTCTTTGTCGTAATTCGCTCGATATATGTATTTTCTGTACTAGTTATACTAACTAGTCTTCTATCCTTAGGTTGTTTGGCTAAGACTTTGCTTAGGCGTTTTATGTGTAGTTACGTGTGAGTACGTTAGATTAGTATATGTTACTTATGGTTTTTTTTTTCCAGATAGTATAGTCTACGATTAGATTAGAATAAATAATCTTTGGTTTTATTTAAACTAATGTTTAGTCTTTTAAGTCAAGTATGTTCAATGTTTAGTCTAGGCTCGTTGCTGCATTTTTCGTATCAAATTGTTTGCTTAGCCGTAAATAAAGAAATCAATCTGTTTATGATTACGTTTAAGTTATAATTTCACATTTTTGTTTCTAGCTTTGTCTTTGGCCTTAACTACATGTTTGTTTGTTTTCAAGTCATTAGTCTCTTTGTTACTTTAACGGTTCGATTCTAGTTATCTGATTTTGCACCTTCTAGTTTGAAGCCATAGTTTAGTTTGGTATTGTTTTGTGAGGGTAGTAGAAGATACTTGAGTGTAGGACCTTCATTTGGTTGCTTTTACTGTTTGAGGACTATTTTGGAGTACAATGCTCCAAAAATCTGTCCACAATTGGTAAGAAAATCTGTTCATTGAACAAAAATCTGGTTTTGGACAGACTGTTGGTAAAAAATCTATCATTTTGGACAGATTTTTGGCCAAACATATCTGTCCCAAAAGGTCCTTTGTTCTCCTATATAACAATGAGGTCTTTTCCACACTAGATAGATCTTGACTCTAAAAAAAAAGACACATCTTTTACACACTTATACATGTGAAAGACTTTGAGCACAAAACAACAGAACGTTTTAGGGGCTATTGAGTGAGTTTCTCTGAAACTAAAATACTTAAATGAGCAAAGGTCTTTGAAGTTTAGTTTTTGAGTTTTCCTTACCTGAAAGTTTGTTGGGCTTCAAGATCTATTCGGGCTGGTTTATTTGGTTCTTTTTCTGCTGCTTGCTGCTGTCCCTTTTGCTGCTTTGTTGTTGTCACCACTGCTGATTTTTAGTTCATCCAATTGCCGACATTTTTCTGCTATCCAGGTAATTCCTTTAATGTACTGAAATCCTTGATCAAGAATGAATGGAAGTGCAGTAATTTGAGTTCTTCAGTTTATTTTAAGCCTTTTGAAAACATTCTGTCCGGACTGCTTTAAATATCCCTCAAGCTGACTGGAATAAATATTCAAGTGTTCGAATTCATCAGAATGTCGGCGTATGAATTCGTTTCCTTTCGTGTATCAATAATAGACATGTAAAGGGTCTTGTGATTATTTCCAGTAACTTTAGCTATGTTAGATTATGGAATTGAGGATTGCTTTGTTATTGAACTTTTTATGGCCTTTATGTTTAAATAAGCAGACTGTGTATGTAAAACCTTAAAATATTCCATCTTTGCGTTAAGGTTTAATTTCTGGAGTTTTCATTCACTACTGTTTGGATATGAACGTAGCTATAGAGTCATTTTGAATGTCTAGTAGATTCGTCATTGAGCTTTGTCCGACTCTCATTTGAAGTATTCATCTTGATACCTGGATTAGAAAACTTTGGTAATACTAAAGATTGCATAATTTTTGCAAGGTTATTGTTTAGAGTTTGTAAAGAGGTTTAGAGTTGGTAAAGGTTATTTCTCCATGATTTAGTATTTATTAGTATGTTAATATCATATGTATTGAGTTATGAAATTACCTTGTGTAAGTAATTGGCTTACTGTCAAGGGAGTTCAAAGAATTAAAATATTAAGCCTTAGACATAATATTATTATGTAATAGAATTGGTCTACCAGCCTAATAACAAAGAAAGTGGTCCAACGTCATTTTAAACCCAACAAACAAAGTTGGTCCAAGTTTCTAATTACAAGCTTTTCAAATAGTTTTAAATTCATCATATTTTCTTTTAATAATTGTATAACTTAATTACCTATGAAATTTAATCACCTTAATGATTAATTTAAACGCTAGACAATTAGTAGGCGCACTTTAACTCACGAAATCGCTTGCGTAGCGTGATGTTTTAACATTCAATAATTTTTAATTCAATAATTTCGTACCATTTCCACCAGCTTTAATTAATTTCTAATTATTCCTTTTTTTTTGTTAAAAATCGCAGATTCGCTTGCGTAGTGCGATAGTTAATTTTTAATTAATTCCTTAAATGTAGTAATTTCTTTTAAAAGTAATAATGTACTAGTAATCTTCGTCATAATCGTGGATTCGCTTGCGTAGCGCTGTTATGATAAAATTAATAATTTTTATCTCGATCACTCATTCGCTTGCGTAGCGTGATTATGACACCATAATTTATCCAAAATCATTTTCCTTGATAAATCTAATAATCAAGAAGTAAAAGCGGACAAGTAAAACACATAAACTAATAAAGCACAGTTTATTCAGAATTAATTTAAGCCAAGTTTAAGTCAATAAAGTGACCGTGCTAGAACCACGAGACTCGGGGAGTGCCTTATACCTTCTCCCCGGTCATTAGAATTTCTTACCCGAACTTTATTTTCGCGGACCAATAAAAAGAGAGTCAAATCTTCCTTTGATTAGGGATTCAAATGAAAGGTGACTTAGAACACCCAAAAATCAATTCCAAGTGGCGACTCTGAGCAATAAAATAATCCCTATTTCAAAAT